>LQRL01093991.1:15320-45490 GCA_001703475.1 Hydroides elegans | reverse complement strand
AATCTAAAACACCTTCGACACATCATTAAATATGAATAAATAACTATCAGTACACATTTAAACATCTAATTCGTCAAAAAACTTTTATCAAGTTCACCTTCTACTCGAAAAATTGCTGGGAACCTTCAAAATCCAGAACTAATTAGCTTGACCGGAAGTAATTGAAAAATAAGTCGCTTACATAAGTAAAATGTAAACAAAACAAATCGCTGTCATAACAAACAGCTGTCAAACTGGACATTTAACCTTACAACAGGAAAGGCACCCCAAGATCTTTTTTATAAAGTGTTAATTTGAGCATAAACCCACTTGAAACATTGAAAAAATGCAACAAATAATCAACTAAAGAAAACAACGCATAGAAAAAATAATAAACCATGGTTAACCAATGGACTTTTTAATGCGTGTCGCAAAAAGAATTATTTGTACAAATGTCAGTTAAAATCAAATGACAGTGAAGCAATACTAAGATACCGTACATATAAGAATAAACTCACAAGTGTATTGCGTAAAGCTGAAAAACAGTATCACAATAATAAACTTGCCGAATGTAAAAATGACATGAAGGGAACATGGAATGTATTAAACAAATTATGTGGTAGAAATAGAGAAAAACCACCACAGTGTGAATTTATTATTAATAAAGGTGCAAAAGTTCATAATGAAAAATGCATTGCAGATGCCTTTAATTATTTCTATATTAATGTAGGACCACAGTTAGCTAGTAAAATAGATAGTGACAATGTGAAGCTTAATTATGATGATTTTTTAAAAGACGTCAACTGTGAAGGGTCTATGTTTGTTGCACCTACAAATGATAAAGAAGTGTTGAATATTGTATCTAAATTTATTGGTAAATCGTCTGAGGATGTATACGGTCTTAATATGAAAGTTATTAAATTAATCATGCATGAAATAATCAAGCCGGTTACGCATATATTCAATCTCTCTCTAAACTCTGGTGTGTTTCCTAATGACTTGAAAACAGCAAAAGTGCTTCCGTTGTTTAAATCTGGTGATAAAAGTGAAGTTAGTAATTATAGACCAGTGTCAATATTGCCTCAGTTATCCAAGATACTCGAAAATTATTTGAAATCAGATTAAGAAAATATATAGACGAAAAAGGTTTCTTGTTTAAAGGCCAATATGGTTTTCGTAAAAATAACTCAACCAATTTAGCGCTAAATGAAATGGCAAATATGATAGTAGATGCATTGGATAACAAGATGTATAGTATAGGCGTGTTCATTGATCTTAAAAAAAGCGTTCGATACGGTTGATCATAAACTGTTGATTAATAAATTTCGGTATTATGACATTCGTGGAATAGCGTCAAATTTTCTTAAAAGTTACCTGGAAATATAACACATTTTGTTAAATAAAGGATTAGGTATCCAATAAACAGGAAGTTGTGTGTGGTGTACCCCAGGGTTCAATACTGGGACCTTTGTTGCTCATATTATACATAAATGATATGTACAAGGTGTCAGAATTATTACATTTTATAATCTTTGCTGACGACACAAATATATGTTATCTTGATAAAGACCCATCTAGATTAATCAGTGTTATAAATACAGAGTTGGTTAAGCTGTCACAATGGTTTAAACTAAATAAACTTTCACTAAATGTACAAAAATCTAACTACATGTTGTTTGGTATAAAAAATAATGCCACTTTGCCGGTTATATTAGATGGTATTGAGTTAAATAGAGTCACTTTTATAAAGTTTCTTGGTGTTATTATTGATGAAAAGTTTTCGTGGGTGAACCATATTGAATCGGAAAAGAATAAAATTTGTAAAGCTATAGGTTCTATGTATAGAATCAAGGATAACGTTGACAGGCAGTCTCTACTTATGATATACAATGCGTTGTTATTACCACACTATATGTACTGTTGTGAGCTATGGGGTAATACGTATAGCACAAGGATAAGTAGGCTTAAAATGCTCTAAAAGCGTGCAATTAGGATAATCGATAATGTTGCTTTTAGGGACCACACGGCTGAAATATTCAAGAAATATAAAATACTCAAATGTTAAGACTTAGTCAATTTTCATACATATCTAGTAATGTATAAAGCGTCAAACTGTTTACTGCCTAAACATATTCAAAGTCAATTTGTACAAAAATCAAGATGTACATAGTTATGATACAAGGAAAAAAGATAAAATGCACATATCAAGTGTTAATTCCAGCTAGAAACATATGTCGACAAATGTAAGAGGTGTCAAGATTTGGAATGATTAAGATAGTATAATTCGTAACAGCAAGTCTATCAATATATTTAAGTCAAAACTCAAGCATAAACTGCTAGTTAACTATTAGTATGTAATAAAAAGTCATGTACAAAGTACCATTTTTGTTCAATATAAAGGTCGTTCATGTATATATTAGCTAGATAGTAGTGTCCAGCTACTTTTCATATCTCAAATAAAATAAAAATCATGATATAGTACACTGCATATTATGTAAATATATTGAGAACTATGAAATAAAACATAGTTTATCGTTTATCGTTTATCGTTTATCGTTAAAGTTCTTTAAAAAGGTGTTCCTATTTTTGTTGTTGATGACCTCATATGAATCATCTAGATAGTTAGAAACTCGAGAGGAACACTTTGTAAAACATGAAAATCAAAACTAGTATATCTGCCAGTTTTTTTTTATATTATGATACAGTATGTCAATTTCAAAATTGCTATATATCTTTGAATACAAATTAAATCGAAACTCTGACAAAATTCATAACAAAACGGAAACTTATTTTAAAAATATGTTCAATTTTTTCTTGTAGCCAGGAGGCAATTTTCAAAACTTTGAAGATAGATAAATTTAGAAAAAAAGCTTTTTAAAGGAACATCTCATTGAGTGCTTTTTACATTATCTTGGTTGATTTTGCTTATTTTGCTGCTTAAGTAATGTTTATAGTGGTCTATCTAAAGTTTTATCCATACACATCAAACATAATTTAATCGAATAAAACAATTCTGCCCAGTATCTCTAATATCATCGTATTCGTTTTAGACAATAATTTGCACCAACTTTTAGCTAGAACAGCCTTTTTATGTTGATCTATTCTTATTGAGTATTATTTTTTAAACATCTGGTTATCTTTTTTATACCAAGAATGGATTTAAAGAAATCTTCTCAGATCAAAAGAATCCATCAATAAAGATCTCCACTAGAATTAAGTACACAGCACACGACCAAACTCTTGAAACAGGGACTCGGCAGAGTACAAAAGTATCAATCTCCACGTCCCATTGCAAAAACCTCACATCGATTCGAAGACAAGGCTTGCACATAACATGTATTCATTATTAAGACAGAATCTCCACAAATCATCCTGCGACTTCTCTTGAAATTCAAGAGCTCGGTCTTGGATACACATACCTAGGCAGATGATGACAAATTAGAGTGCATGCAACATAGTTAGTCTGTCATGACATCTGCCAGACAGGTAGTGTTAGCGCAATAATCAGATAGCTAAACTGCAAAAGCCTCTAAATTTGAAATAGATACTCTAAAGTACTCATGATGAACAAAATTGTATACCGATTCGGAGCCATACCAACCTCTTTATACCTACTATTAGCATTTCTAGCAATCTGTGCCTAATACTATACGATAGAACAGTTGTTTTACTGAAGTTGTTACATACTGAACACTATCTGCATTTGGAAAGCCTTCAAATTCAATCAACAACATTTCATTGGACCATTTCAAGTCGGAGCTGCAGATGACAAGCCTGCAATACCTTTTTAGTGTCACCCTGTATATAAAAGCACATACACAGTACATATTTATCAATGGGGTAGTTTGTGTGAGTACTCGTTCGGTTCTCAAGCATTGTAGTATGGTCCTTCAAAAGAGCGCTCACGGTCCATCATTTGAAACAGTTTCAATTTCAGTTTCGATGTTTGGAATTCATAAGAAACTTAAATTTCCTGGAGTAAAAGCATTTATGAGGGAGGAATCTTAGGGTTCTTCTTATTTTGCATGTAATACGTTCAGTACAACTATTTGGTCAGACTGATTATGTTATCACTCAGTGTAAATGCATCCTAGCATGTACATCAGCATGCATAATCAGGTTACGGGTATGTGTCCAAAATGCCCCGCAAGCATTTTAGTGACCATATCACTCGTCTTGGGCAGATTAAATATATATCGATACAATTACAATTAACCCGACGTTCTGACTTCAGACACTGCGGGAGATATATTTGACAAGATGAGGGTGGGTTAGTTTGAATACTTAATTCAGCGAGTTTATCATCTTATTACGATATGAAACTTATATGATGAGAATCACGGTCATAACAAAACATAACAATAGACATATAGCATTTCACAAACACATCTATATTTTCCCATCGTCAACAATGGCTATGAGGTTTTAAATTGATTAAATGAGAAGTAAGAAATTAAAATTTGATTTTGAGTCAGTAAAAATTATTCATATTCACATGATAACTTAATTAAGCTAGTCAGCTGAGGCACCCACACGAACAAATTGTTGGTTGTACTTACCCTTTAATTCAATTTATGCTCATGCTAGTGAAGTACAGGCAATAACGTTGAGGCGTACGGTAGCTCTGATAATTGTTTAGTTGAAAAGAAAATATGGACACCAACAGGTGTTTTTTTCTAATTATCTATTTTTTTAACGTCAATGTCAAACTACCAATTCCTAGACTCACTTTATGAAAGATGATTATAAAGGAGGAAGATTTTGTGAAGAACGCATGCCATCGAAAATATGATGACTGACAAAATGTTTAACACAATAAAAACCAAAAAATAAATTTCATAATTTATAACAAACATATTTTGCAGATTTGCAACGTCGAGGTTTCAGTTTGATGGACTAAAATGTCGAAAATGCTACGGTTGAACTTCGACGAATTTGAGATATTTCGGCATATTTGTACAACACTTTGTCTGCGGCACTTTGTATGAACCTACAGTCCTATGGTTATTAAACTGAACGAACATTTATTGAAGATGAACAACGACGAGATTTCGGTTTGATCGATCAAAATAATTGAAATTACGGGGCTCCAAACCAAGAGGAAGTTGGAGAAATATGAGGTATTTAAACAACACTTTGATAGCGACACTTTTGTACGTAGTCTTTGCCCTTGAGTTCTGAAACTTCACGAAGTTAACGAATATATATGGGGCATGTGCAGTTAAGGTTTTAGGTTGACTTTTCAGTTTAATCGACCATAAATTGTATAAATTACGAGGGTCCAGTCTTAAAGGAATTTGGAGAAATATTGGGTATTTAAATAGCACTATGGCAATTAGGTAACCTCTGTCCCAGTGTCTGAGGTTTCACTGTGAAACATGGATATTGCGGATGTGATACATTGAGGTTTTAGCTTGATTGATACAAAATGGTCGAAATTACCGTAGTTTGAGCATAAAACATAGAAAAAAATTAGCGTATATCGTGATGTTGTGAGGATTTTGTTGTGTGAACGAATATGTATGGGCAACGGTATGATGACGAAGTTGTGATGACGTTGCGATGATGATGTAATGAGAAAGATGTTGTGAGAAAGATGTTGTGAGGAGGACGTTGTAAGAAAGACGTTGCAAGAAAGATATTTTCACCTGTTATTTTCAATTGACAAAATATTCATGATAAAGAATGTATTGCGTAGGGTTGAGGCTTTGCATCTTTGATTCCTATGTTTATATGAAGCACTACAATACAAACACAGGTGTATGAAAAACAGGAAAAGCTTAGATTCCTGAAATTCGGTGTTTAGTTGTAGTTTGAGAACTTATATTTAGTTCAGGGAATATTAATATGAAATGTTATTTCATTTATTCACGATCGTTCAAAAAACTTTTCCAAAAATCGATTCCAATCTTCCACTTCCAATGCATTCCAACAGAGCATTACCTATTTGATATCAAGCTATAATATATTTATGCTGATGATTTCGAAATCGTTTTCGTTTTTGTTTGCTTGTCAAAATAATTATGTCTATGAAGAGTACCCCACGAGCTGTTCCTCAAAAAAGGTGTTCCTCAGTGAATCTCTGCTAGCTTGGAGTTATTGAGGAAATTCTTTCTAGTATGTTTTTTTTTTACATTTTGCGGAACACCTTTTTTGAAAATTTCTTTATTTGGTAATAATTTATAAGAATGATTATTTGCAAAAATTGTAATTTATTACAATTGTCTTATAACCTGTATTTTGTTTCTCATGATAGGTGATTTGGTTATATTCAACAATTTAATTTTTGCAAAAGATGTTTCTTTTCTGCTTCAAGCTGGCAAGAAAAGGAGCAACAGCTCAACTGGCCTGGATAAAATAAACACTTTTTTGCAAAATAATTATATTCAAACAGGAGTGTTTTGATATTTTTCGTCTATGTAAAATTGTTTTAAGGTGATTTAATAGCTTTTTAAAAAATGTGTCGTGGGGTGCCCTTTATCCATGTATATTTATATTCACTGCCTTGCTTCACTGCATTGCTTCAGAATATTTTACCAACAATTCAATATTGTGATTATGTATAAAAATATAACTAGTCTTTAATAATTATGTGAAAACGATTTGCAGCTTAATTGTAATTTTTGGCTAAATAATCGCTCATGATAACGTGAGATAATTTGGGTGATGATCATAATTATATTGTAGTGGTAATTTGTTGGCTTTTATATTATATGATGACTAGACGGCAAGTCGAAGTGAAAAAAATACACCGCTGTTGGGCTATCGTAATTTCTATGTTTAATCGGGAAGAAAAATAGAAACATACTAATTCCTTGATATCCAACTTTATATATAAACCCGTCAAAAAAAGAAACCTATATTTTTTTCAAAATATATTTTTTTCAATTTTCTCGATTCGTACAACAATGAAATTTTGCATAGGTTTAGTTCAACCATTTGTTTACATGAATGTGAAGTTTAAGTATTATTGTTGCTTTAAACATGTCCACAATGTGTCAAAGTATGGACCGGGGGTATGCAAAATTCCGTGCAGAATCAATGGACATTCCCGTTTTGTGTCTTAGAGCCATCAAATTAAATTTTCATCTTCGATCTTTTGATGAAAAGGTAATTTTAACTGCTATTCATTATTAAAATTAACAATTATCGGACATGGTCCACCATATATTCGCTAATGTTAAATGCGCATTCCACCTGGTTTTCTAGTAAATCGTTCTGACGGTTTCTTGTAAAACTCCTTATTTCTCTGCAATATGATTATATTTTTATTCGTTTCGGATAAAAAAATTAGTGATTTGTCATAAATTGATACTTGACCATCAGACTTGCATGAAATTTCGAAACACACAGTTGTAAATAAGAAAATTCTAAAGAGTTATGCCTATCACTTCAAGCACACAATGCATGACTGGACATCGATTTTGCGTGGAATTTTGCATACCCCCACTCACATTTTTCACACATTGTAGAAAAATTGGTAAACAATAGCAATAATCTAAATCAATATTTGCATTAACAAATGGTTAAACTATGTGTATGCAAAATTTTATTTTAGCAAAATTGTTATAAGTTGATTAAAATCGGTCTGGAAAAAAATATAGGTTACTTTTTTTGACGGGTATATATGTATCGTTTCAACAATTAACAAGCAGTATACACACGAAATGGTATAACCGACCGGATTATGTTCAATCGTTACATGCCCAGTTGACGCCAAAGCTACGCTTTCCTATTTTGGCCGTAATTAAAACAAGGACGTTTTTCGACGTCGTTTCCCGTCAATATGTTATATCTAGAAGACGTTTGTGAAATATGCAAGCAACCGTCCAGATGTCACGTTCACAAAATGTCTAGACTCTGTCGAAAATGAACGTTTTAGTGACTCTTTTCTCTGATTAATTTCAGGTTTTTACTAAAATATAAGATTAAGTTCAATATTAAGATCGCATAAAACATTTGCAATATAAAGGATATAACTATATCTTAAATATAATATATTTCAATTTGAAATCGCCACATTTCAAAATCAAATTGGTTACAATATTGATGTGTTGATATGTAACGTTATAAAGGTACGTTGCAAATACACGGTTATGAGAAAATGAATGAACGCCTTAATTATTTTCGACATCATAGCGATGTTATATTTTCGCGTCTCGGATATCCAGACGTAAAACTTCCATGATCAGGACGCTCGTAAGATTGTGATGTTTACAAATGAGATATAATCTTGTGTGAACGTCATATTGTGACGTCAAGGACGAAATTTATAGCACATCATTGCTACATGTATGTCTGATTATCAACGTAGTCCGGGGTGTCAATAGGACGGGACATTTTATGGGAAGGACATCAATTTACCACTTGTTATGGTCATCTTATTTGCGATACAGTTGAGCGCCCTATTTGCGTCTTAGGGTTTGTTCATACGGGAAGCGACACCCGACAATATTCCTATTTGTTTATAAAACGGGCGATTCTCTGTCGCTTGTTTTATAAAGAACATATAAATAGATTGTCGCGTGTCGCTTCCCATGTGAACAGGCCCTTAGATATTTTATGTCTTGAATTATATACATATACTGTATGATCAAGACGACTTGAGTAGATTGATTGCTACTCACTTGAGAGCTTGCAAGCTAAAGGAGATCGTAAATTATTATTTATTACTCATACATGTGGAAGTCTATACATGTATGTCATTAAACGTTATAATGTCCGAAATCTGTTCATTCACTGTATTCTGAATTTTTCGACCTAAACACAATTAAATTTAAACATATCTATATCACTTAATTACATCGACAGCTCAGAAAGCAGTCATTGAAATTTATCACTGTAAGTTAAAACCGTAGCCACAGTGGTTTATATCAATGTTGAACCCACCTTAGATATTGCGGCATCCGCAATTATGCAAGCGCCATTAAAGCTATGTTTAAGCAACTAATGTGTTGAAACGAGTCATATTTGCCAAAAAGGAAACCTCCATTGATATCTCAATTTATGTTTGCTATCTAAAAACACGTGGTTAAGATTTTATAAAAGCAATATGGCTTAGCTTTAAAGATATTTTGTAAAAACATAAGCTGTGATTAAATCTGATTTATCTTAAGAGGTCATCATTTTCTCTTGAAATACTAGAGCAACTATGGATTTGATATAAAGCTATGGCGTCACAAAATGAAAACGAATCCCAGGAATCATTCTGGGAAGAATCAATAGAAGAGGAGTCAAATGTAGATGACAAGGTGAGTATGGCTTTTTTAGTTATCAAAAATATGCATTTAAGGAATATGTACATGTTTGAATTGATACATGTTTGATGATCATAACATAAGTGACCCATTTTTCGTTTATTCTCGTTAGAATTCATCTAAAGATGTATATGTACATGCTCGTGGTCGCACCAACAAAACCTGTACATTGATGTCAAACCAGATGATTTGTATAATTAAATAGTTATAACCATTATAACTGATATAACTATTATAACTACAATGTACACGTAATAAAAGGGACATAAATGCCCTTTTTATTTTCAATTAACTTATTTATGTCAACAATAAATAAATAAAATTTGACCTTTCCTTATAAATAAAATTTGACCTTTCCTTTATGCCCATATCATTTTCTCATTTGATTTATGTCAACAATAATTATGTTATATTTTAATTCGACATTGATTTTAAACATAGACCACGCCGTTCTGGGATGACGACGAAAACGAGACTGCCGCCCTACCACCGGAAGAGCCAGAGG
This sequence comes from Hydroides elegans, assembly GCA_001703475.1. Lineage (NCBI taxonomy): Eukaryota > Metazoa > Annelida > Polychaeta > Sabellida > Serpulidae > Hydroides > Hydroides elegans. The sequence continues at coordinate 35,749 of LQRL01093991.1, read as the reverse complement.
CGCCACCTGACGGTTGGTCGAAAGAGCGCATTGAAACCGAGTACACATTTGATACTTTTCTCAAGGTAAATCAGAATGAATTGTTAATGTAAAGTATGATAATATGCATTACAAGATAAGTCAATTGAGAAATAATGTGGTTAGTCACGAAGAATTAAAACAGAGTAAGTAAAACTTATTATTCATACAAGTCTGTAACCCGTTTCCATGCTTAATTATTCCTCTTTATGTTATCGAATGTATTTTGTTAGCATTTTGTAGTATTACTACCATGACGAATTCCAGACTTTGTTTTGCAAATATTTCCCGGCATTATTGATTTTTGATACTGAAGTGGGTCGGCGCACCATTAACAACAAAATTCATTGATTCCAGTTCAACTGATGACCACCATAACGTTTTAACGGTTTCATTTCCAGGAAAGTCAGGAGCTGAGTAAAGAACTAGAGAAGAGCGAACGCAAACGAAGGGAAGAACAAGAAGAATTAACTGCGAACCAGGAATTCGTTCAGCAACACAATGAAGCTTTGAAAACAAGACGCGAGATAGCTGCATCTAAAGAACAAAGTAATTTAGAAAATACATTCGCGTTACTTAAGACAACTAAACGCAAATCTGCTCCGAAACAGTCGAAAAATAAGCGACATAAATATTCCAAACCAGGCTATGAAGATTCTGTTGATAACGACGAAGGGAATTCAACAAGTGATGATAAACTTGGCGATGAAAAATATAGGGCAGCACTGGAATATGCTGATGAACTAAGGGCACAGGGATATCCATCATATGATAAATATTCAAAAAAGCAACCAGATTCAGAGACGGGCCCGTCGAAGACAAAGATGTTGAAACTCGAAAATGGTGGACACAGAGTGATAAGTGAAGCGAGTCCGATTCTGGAGAAATCGAAAGGGAAGGGAATGGAATACATCGCAGACACGATTCCATGGAGATATAGACAAGACCCCTGCCCCGGTAATTGCATAATAAGTTAATCTCTTTTAATAATAAAAAAAACGTTTCAATCAACGTCAGATAACTTTTGAATGGTTAATTAATTTAGATGACCACTTCTTTAAGTATTATTTTCTATAAATTGGTAGATGTTTTAAAACAAATTTACAATTAAATTTCACTAAAAACGTAAATTATTTATGTACACCGAAGTATTTGTGTTAAATGGTACCACAGTTACTTATGATATTTCACAACACATGACGCTAATATACAAATAACATCAAAAACAAAATATTGTGATTGTTTTAGGGGAGATGTGCAGTCGGGATCGCGGCCACAACGGTTTCTGCGTCGTCGACATGCGCTACAAACTCGGCCTTGACCTCACAGGAAAAGAAGTCTACACCTACATCTACAACGAAAAGAAGCGCCACAAAGACAACATCGCAAAATTCTGGAAAATGGCCGACGAAAAAGGCAAGGCAATAACAAAAGACGCGGATGCGATCAGGCGGCAAATGCAGAGCGAAGATACGAAAGTGAAATTAAAGGATCTGCTGAGAAGAGATTCGGCGAAATTGCGGACAAAGATTAAATGTCTACAGTCGGATTTGGATTTTCTGGAGAAGCGGCTTGATAATTGTGATTATAGCATTGCTGAAGAGTTAGATACGATGGCTGATAAGTGTAAAGCATTGGGAATCGAGTTTGATTTTGAGCTGGAGAGGATTAAGGAGAAATATGAAAATGCAGCACATATGGCTGAATTGCAATTAAAAGAAAAGGTAAATTGATTTCGAAAATCTTTCTACGTGTATTCTAAATCTAATTTATACAGTCATATTGAAACACTTTTTTTCTGCAATTTAAATTTAATCTTCTGAAATTATTTTGAACAAAAACTTATAAACTTATAAATGTTATAACAAAACCATAAGCGATGACCTTATTGTTTGCTCCATTTGTATTAAGCGAAACGTTTTCATATAAAGGGTAGATAATATCTTTATTTCCTTCATTTAACATTAAAATGCATTCAACATTTTACAAACACAATTTAAGATTACAATCACAGTAACAATTTAAAACATATTAAAATTTTTCCATTTCCAGGTGCGTGAATACGAAACCTTCATGCTTCGTACAAGCCAAGTTCTCGTTTGTCCATTCTGGGTGCTACGTAACCGGCGCGAACGACCGACGACCAAGGAATGGCTGACATCATCGGGCGAGTATGCGAATAGTAGGCAATACCGAATGAGGGAGACGAGTCAGGTGTTGGAGTATATACATGGAACTCAGGAAGGTGAGATTCTGAATAAAAAATGAATTAATCGTATGTGTCAAAATTGTTATGGAATGGTATGTTTGCGCTACCGTTTTTAGATATCTGAGTGTTTTGGTTTGATTTTTATTGTTTTAGCAAAAATAAATACGTTAATAATACGTCACATAAGAATGGTTTTGTATACGTTTATCAAAATTGTGCTGCCAAGTAAATCAGGGCGTTTAGATATTACGGCGAAATATCTGAAATGAGGCAATGATAAAGTGATTGGATTCGTGCATAACAAACTAACTCATTGAAACATTTATTCACGAACCCTTCCAATATTTCATGCCAACAATTTTTTTACCAATTGAAGAGCTTAGAGCAAAAACATGTCTAGTGCGAAATCATAGTTTTGAGAAAAATGGCATTGAAAGTTCCAGATATTTGTTACAAACTATTCAACATGTTTATTGAAAAACATATTTATGCACTATGCAGATCACTTTTTTGTTATAAAGAGAATATAGGTATTTTACATGCTTATCGCAAAAGACATATTTGTGCATTAAACAATTAACTTTGCATAGGTATGCCAAATTGCATGGGAATAGCAAGTTTATTGCAATAGACTACTTTGTGCACGTAAAACACTGAATAACACGGTCCAAGTCAGTATTTTGAGGGTTTTCAAACATAAGATTTTTCAATATATGTTCGTCGTATGACCTTTATACTCATATAAATGTTAGTTCACATATCAAAAATATCGACTGTGTTGTTATCTCCAAAACATGTTTTTCGCACTAAACATGTTTTTGCTCTAAGCTCTTCAATTATGAAGGGCACTCCACGACACATTTTTCAAAAAGTTGTTAAATCACCTTTATACAATATTATAATTACGAACAACAACAAAATAATGCCTTTTGAACACTAATATTTTGCAAAAAGGTGTTCATTTTTTCCAAGCCAGCTGGGCGTTTTTCCTTTTCTAGCCAGCTTGGAGCAGAAAGGGAACTCCTTTTGAGAAATTTGAAATGTTGAATATAACTAACTTGCCTATAATATATTGCAAATAACAGTTTATTAGACAATTGCAAGCAGGTTTTAACAATCTTAAACTGATTATTCTCCCTAATTATTACGAAAATTAAGAAAATATCGAAAAAGGTGTTCCTCAAACTGCTAAAATCATCAAGCTAGAACGGATTTTCTCCAAATCTCCAAGCCAGCTGGAATTTGGTGGGGAACACCTTTTTGGGGGAACAGCTCGTGAGGTGCTCTTCAATTATCCTTAAAAATATATCGTATATTTTTTCAAATTCTCCAATGACCATTCCTTTTCAGGCGCGTTGATCGGAGCCCGGATGCTTCTCCAGACCCAGGGCGACGCCATGATGTGGGAGGAGATGCTGGAAAGCTACAAAAAGGGCAAATTCCTCCAGAAACGCATTGAACGCGTCACTTCCGGTGCGGCGGATCCACAGGGTATGATGCACAAGGTTAGTGGGTGAAAATGGGAATGGGGGGAGGGGGTTTATAATTGGTCATTAGATGTGATGACGTTTTGAACTGGGACTCTTATATACATTAGACTATATACATTTACTTTTCATTGTGTTGAAAACGTTGTAAACGATGCTCCGATGCTGATGCATATGCCAGAACGCACTTAATATAAAAAACGAATGGCGTTGTGAATGTTGAAAATAAGTCGACACAAGTTTACATGCAATGATATATAGAGCAAACACTTCATACGCCTGTTGAAATTACAACTTATTGACGACCTTAAGGAGTGTTCACGCAAAAACAATCCTAAATTTTTGCGTGAACAGAGCCAATAAATTGCTATGTTTTTATACAAATGTGGCTTTCGAAAATATCGGGTTTCGTGCTATTTTCTGAGCTTTTTCGTTTGCTTGAACACGGCCTAAGACTTGTTTTAGTTATTTTGCTATTTCGCATTAATCATTGAAGTTCTGCATAAGAAACAAAATGTTATATACTTCTTCCTGATAACCTCATTAACTGTGTGCAGGCTATCGCTCAAATCTACATGGGCCACCTATCAAAAAGGAAATACAGCTTCATCACAAAACTAAACGATTCCTATTATGACCCCGAGCGCAAAAAGTGGGTCAAGAGAAAGGTCAAGGTTGGACAGGCGGATGTCAAGGCCGTGGCCTCGATTCCATATGGACACATTGAGCAGTTTGTGAAACGACTGAACATGGGTAGAGTTGTGCAGGTGATTTAAATAGCATACATTTTATTTTGCTATTTGCAGTTTTCTTGTCATTGGAATGATTTTGATCAAGACCTTAAGGATCAAAGTATAATAGATTTGTGAGGCAATGAGCTTTGGAACATGTTGAATATATATTTATTCGTTTTCTTAAAAATCGACACATCTGTGTACACTGTAGTATGCTTTGATTTGAGTCCTGTCGCGTGCGTGGTTTAGCTATGATGTCGACCACTTTTCACACGTTTTCGAAATATATTATCGAATGAAAATGGGGATTTAAAAATGAAGACAAGTTTATTTAACTGATTCATTTCTCTCTGGTTCAGGTGCCTAATCACATGGGCGTGACGCGTACCCTCACAAGCCTCGTTCTGATGATCCTTGATCTTAACCTTAAAGTGCCGCATCTGCGCGAAAACATCATTTGGTTCAATGGGCGCGAAAACCACTTTGTGATGCAGTTCAGCGATGACGGTGCACCGGAAACGAAGGAATTGACCATGTCCATTGGTACGAAATACATCTATATATATTTTTTCTACTTCAGATGTCAACGTGTGGTAGATAGCAAAAGGTTATATAAATATTTCTGGTGCTGCTAATAACGGTTACTTACATGGCTATTTAGAGTAATTTGTGCCTGAATATATGGAGTACAAGTAAAAGATGGCATGTAAATTTACATCCTTAACTGCCAAAGTGAATTTTCAGTGCTCTCTACACGTATTATCTAAGCTACTCCACTCACATTTTTTCCCTGGTTACAATATATGTGGCGCAATTCAATACACTTCCAGGAACACTGACCTGCTGGAATCTTGGCCAGAAGATTCGTTCCCGTGAGCTGCAGTATTTGCTGCATGGTCTGAGCGTGCCCGAAAAAGAAGCGATCATGGGTGATCTATGGGAACAACACACCAGCGAAATGCAGGTGAGCTGCATAATTGTCATTTGGTCACATTCCCTGTATACATAAAGATACTTTTTTTATGCTTAATAAGCAACCTTCCGAAACATCCAACTAGGTCACGATGTTGTCAAATCTGCTGTCACTTAGTTTTCTTTTCATAACATTTCTATACGTTGAACTTCATTGACATTATATATATTTGACTTTCAATTTCGAAAGTCGTCGAATTTCGTCGTCTGAGATATGAACGACTGCTTGCAATTCACAAAGCACATATACTTATGGTAAGACATTAAATCAAAACAAGTTGTGGTATATAATTATAAGTCTTATACACTACAAAAGGTGATGGAGGGCAACATTTACAACCTGCACGGCCTCCACTGCACGGTCTCCTTCGAACCGTGCGCCGATATGGCCTGGCAAAGCTGGGCCGCGAACGAAACCACGCAAAGCGCCACCTACTTCTCGCCCTATGGCAACGTGAGCACGCGAGACATGGCGACGGTCAACGGGAGTTTGGGCGAAGGTGAAGGACACACGTGGCAGCCGTGGTCCACAGAGCAACGCGTGATTAATGCGGCGAAATTGCAGGAGTTTATCGATGTACGAGTTGAAATCAATTTCATTTATCTTAATTAAACTTGATTAAAATGATGAAATACGTTCTATGCAAACTAGGGTATTTCAGCATTTTTAAAGCAAAACTGACTCCTCCATCTGTTATTGGAATTTTACCCATTTTTTTCTGAAAACATCTTAATTCATATAGAATGTTTGAAAATGCGAATTTTAGAGGTGGATTAGCACAAATATTTATATTCGATACCAGCTCAAAATCTTTTGCGATTACTTTTAGTCACAAGATCAATCGCTACCCGAAAGAGTAATAAAAGCACAGCGACGAGAGTTCATGATAAAGAACAAATCGCGGCAACTCGGAAAGCACAGGATCGGCAAATACGTCAGTCATCTAAGGCCCGAGGTGGGTATGAATCCATGATATTTTTTAGTGCTTTCTTTGACCAAAATGAGTTTATGTAAGCTGCAAAACCTTAAAACCCCAGTGTCTTAAAGTAGTATAGACTTGGATCATACGGCGTAATTACGCTCCCGGTGTACGGCACTGTGTTTCCTTATGCTTTCTTCATAATTCTATAAAGAATGTTCTAGTATACTAAACATAATTGTTTCTCTATAAAAAAGATTAATATCAATTATGCATACTATGCCTTGCAAACAGCCTATGCACAGCGAAATCAACGCCTGGCAGTATCTCCTCAACATGGTCTACCGTGAAGCCAGCCGTCGACACACCAAGAATTCGCTTCTCGCCGTACTCGCTGCGCCAATCGCTAATCGCCGAAGCAAGAAGCGAGTCGTCGAAGCGAATGCGTTAAGAGAGTGCATGGAAAATGCGAGGGATAGCGGGGAGATGCGGAGTGGTGGAGATGGGGATTTCTGGCAAGCGCTCAGTGAGGACCCGTTGCTTCAAGAACAGGTGATGGGAGTGACCGTTTTAGTTTGCTGTTAGAGGCTAAGTTTATCCGTTTCGTTATATATCCGAATCAAAAATAAAATAAAATAAAATATAAATGCTTGTTTTCATGGCAACTCATAGGATGATTAGTCGTGGTCCTGACTTTTTAATGTTTTGCTTTGGATATTTAGAGCCAAGACTTATTTGCAAGAGCTTGAATAATGAAGACAAAAAAGATAGCTCTACTGAGATATCTCATTGTTTTAGCGATGAAAAGTATAGACTGCGTGGCATGTTTGGCCTTATTTATGAAATAAATACTGCATTTATTAGAGCGCTGAAGTGCAGGATCCCCGCGTCATCCAAGGCTGTGGCATCCCCGCGTTGGCAAAACAAATCGTCAACCACGAACAAGAAAGTGAAAACCGAAAAAGACTCAATTTCCGGTTGATTGGTCCCCAAACCATTGCTTTGGCGCGAAACTGGCATCGGGTCTGTATAACACTGAAAACGCCGGATGAATCGCCTAGAGATCAGTTGCTAAGAATGGCACTGTATAAGACAGGTGGGTGTTATGTTTTTGAGTCAAAATGGTATCTTATCGAAACCATACTTCATCTTGAGAAATATATTACGATTTTGATAATCTCAAATGCGACTAGCAAAACATCAAGCATGCGACACGTGTTCAAATAAACATTTATGTAATAAAAAGTTGTACATTATTAAGTAATATCATGTCAAATATTATTAATATTATTAAATTCTGAAAAAATCAGTTATCTAAACACTGAGGCATTGGTAGTTCTTAGTGCACATCTGTCCTCCTTTCAAAATAAGTGAATAGCAATATCATTCAAGGTTTGTGTCTTCGCGAAGCCGCCTCCCTCTTCCAAAGCACCACCACCGACGAAGAAAGCGTAGCGCGTGTCCAAACCCTACTCCGTCTCTATTTCAACCTGCACGTGCTCTTTTTCGGCCCCGATTCCGTTTGCGTCACAACGTGGACCATGGCGTACGCGCTACCGTATCATATGAGGAAGTTGTATGATACGTATAAGGTGGGCTATGGGATTACGAGTATGCAGTCGCGCGAGGCGGAGAATGCGGGGATCAAGCTCGATTTGGCGCGCACAAACAGGTTAGTAAAACGATTAGAACTTTGTTTTTGTGTAGTTTAAAAACAGCCAATAATATGAAAATGCAATTCCCCAAAACATAGTTTTCGATACTTTGAGCTTTAAAAAAAAACATATATGTTTATTAATAAACTCTTTTGCATTGCATGATATGGGCATTCAAATTTACATTATAAATTACAAAACTATACAAAATAAGCATATTTTTTAATATATCAATACAAATATACGAATCTACTAGTTTACTAAATAAATCCGTACCATATTCTTAACAATGCAATTAGTACAATCATATTATCATAGCTACCAACGAAAATGTAAATCGTCACGTTATTTTAATCGCTTTTATTTACAATAATCAGCTGTTGGAATTACCCTATATATTCCCTTTAAAATGTGTAACATATTAATTCAATTGCCCTGATTTCGTGAATTAATACAAGTAATTGAAGTTACAAAGTAGCCAAAATAACATTTTAAAGGTTAACGAGCCATCGTAATATTTCCGTAAAAAAATACATTTTTTAAAACTTTAAAACTTGGTTCAAAACTTATCTTCCATTTTTAATATGAATAGTAAGTACATCTGCTTTTACACATTTCTTTCCACGACTGTCTATAGTTATATCATAACGTTTTAATGCATAGCCGTGACGAAACGTTGTTGGTATCATTTGGGGTTTAAATTTTTTAAAAATCTATAAAATTATCCCGGTTTGGGACTAAACAATGTAGGGACAGAAATATAAAAATCAAGGATAACATAAGTTTCTGTGATTCATTTACAAAGGTTTTCTCACTAGTTTACCACGAGTCAACAGAAATCATAAATGAATTTCCAATATCCGATATTAAAGATCGTGATTTAATATAATTTATCTTGCTTTACTTGTTTTATCTCAGAATCTAGAAGCGCAAATACATAAACATGGTTTTATTATAATCAATAAGTACATCTATAAAAATAATGAATGACATATACAGCTTTTTATATTTGCGAAGAGAGTTCAAACAGAAGTTAATGTAGAATATTAGCAAATACTGTCCTATACTGTAAGGTTAATGTCTATACAGATCCCTTGTCTAGATCATTATTTTGATATCAAGTTGATATAGACAGCACATCGTTCCATCTGGTGGCGTAAAAGATGGTAATAGTAATATCAATTGTATGTTTATCCAAACAATGCCCCATATATTGCTACACTATCTTGAAATAGGCAATCACTATCTACTCGAATTTCGCGCCTTGTAATTTATGAAGCACAGTTTCATCTTCTTCAAAGTATTCATCACGTATTTTTATAACTTCTTCGTCTCGATATCTCAAAGTGGTATAATTTGGGTTCCCGTCTTCGCCAACGTCAACCTTTCCACCTTCAGAAAAGACAAGCTCACCTCTGGCTAGTCGTTGCATAAAGAGCGCGTCAGAAGCCATGACAGAATCTGCACAGTCGCAATTACAAATGTTTCCTTCATGAAGCGCATTTATATTGCTAAGAAGCCAGTGTCTAATTTTCTTAGCAAGAGCAATCCTGATTATCCGATTTTTACAACAGGAAAACCTGGTGTGACATTTTCTGCAGTCAGTGAGGCAAGAGGTCTGACCATGCCATGAGCGGAGATATTTCCGTTCATGTGTCCGAATAAGCAGATAATAAGTCAGGTCTGCCCAGACATATTTACACGTAATAAATGTGTCAGATTCTGTCCTTGCTGTACAAATTAAAAGTATGCAGTTTTTAAGCATATGCGATGGTATGTAGTCGTCAATATTGAGATCCTCGACAATTTCTAGCTGTTTTAAATCAAAGTCAACTCCTACAACGGAGGTCATACGAAGGCTTTTTGCGACTATAAGACCTTTACGCACTCTGCTAGGAAGGGCTAAGAGAATTAGTTGCTCCTGTTTGAAAAAGATCTGTGTGAAATAGAAATTATCAACTGTGTGGCTGTGCAAGATGAATCGAGATGTTTTTTTATGCAATTCGTATCACATAATCACGCGACCCATAAAAACGAGGAAAACAGAGACGCTGTGTTTGGTATGCTGGTACGATATCCACATGAATGATAAGACCATCGAAGAAACCACCTTTCCATTGTAATTGAAGCCTAGATATTTTATTCATGTTTTGAAAGAGAATATTAACGATACCTTTTGCTTTTTGCTTTGAGTTGTATTTATAGCAGTATTTTGCTATTGCCGAGTAAAATTCTTGAGCAACCCGATTAACAACCAAAAAGCGGTTAACAACCAAAAAGCGGTCTTCTTCTTGACCATCGCAACAATCATGCCATGGCTTGTCCTTGCTCTCTGTATATACTCTAATATCACGAGGTTTTTTTATATAAATGTTCGACATCAGTAAATAAGCATGTATAGTCGAATTCAGAAGGTATATAACATCGTGTATTGTCACCCATACTGCCTGATAAAATATGATTGAATTTAAAGTTTGTGAAGAGTTCTTTACATATATCACACAAGAGTATCGATTGATGATTTTATAAGTTCTACTTCGGATCTTTGAGTGGCAAACAAAACTCGATTGTGTTTAATTACATGAATTATAAGATTGTCAGATAATTTGATGTTATTACTGTTTCTGCTCAATTTCGAAGGTGTGCATTTCTTGACATATCCCCAATTTGTAAACAAACTATCAGGATTGATTGGCAACGCATTTGTTGTATCCTCTGGATCAAGATGTTCATGGTGTTCACAGTTTCCGAATCCTTTTGAAAGGTGACATTTGAGTTCCCTTTTACAGCCATAACTTTCCGCCATGTCAACCGGAGTGAGACCTTTCCATGCTTTGGTAAGATCAACTGATTTGCACATGATTATAGACAGTTTGTCCATCGAGTTTCTATGCACAATAGCATGAACGGCACTTTCACCATCAGCAAGTGATTTATTGACATCTCCACCATTCTTAACCAATTCTTGAAGCACCGAGGGACATGCAAATGTAGCCGCCAATACTAGTGAGCGCCCTGATGCATTTATAATACTTGGCTCTGTTAACAAGATATCCAATATTCGCTGTGAGAAAGGCGTGATTTCCAAGTCATATGAGTGATGTCTATCTGCCATTAACAAAATATCGAGCGCGCTCATCTTGGCGTGGTTTAGTGTTTTGGCACATTGTTTTATATCGGGGTGTTTCATGACGTGTTCCAGCAATTCCATTCGCCTTTTGAAATATATATCATGACGCACAATAACCTTCACAAGAAGATGAAGGATTGTGTCCCCAATGTCATTCTGAATGCTTTTATCATAATCCTTCCTGGCGAGGATAGAGCGAGCCATTTCAATCAAACAATCTCCATCATGACACTTTTCGATTAGAATGTGCAACGCCGTCTTCGATTTGTCATCAACTGCGTTTAAATCCAAGTCTGGTCGAGTGTGAACCATAGTTTTTATGAGTTTATCATGGTTTCCTCTAAAGATATATTTGACACAATTAAATACACTGTGTTACAAATTGGCACCTCAAAAATTATACATGAAAGGCAAAGTGTGTTTTTATATGATTTTGGCCTGCTGAACCCGAATCCGAAGTCCATTTTGTTCCATCACGTCACAATTTTCTGTAATTTGCATTTTAAATTTTGCATTTTTTCTCTATTTTTGTCAAAATAAACTCCAATTTGGTAAATATTTAAATGAATTGATTATGAAAGATTTGAAATGAACTTTATATTAATGCTTGACCACTATATTGACTATAAATATATATTTTATCTAAAAATACAAACTAACATATTCTGATAACTTTCCGAACATAGGGGTACCCTAGGCAGAGTCATCAAAATTAAATCGGATTTTTTAAAAAATATTCTATTTGAGCCATCAGGCAAACTAAAGTCTTACAACGATAGCCCGATTAATATTCTCAATGAAAATGCCTAGAACCTGTTGTATTACCATGTAAATAATAAAATTTAAGCTGACAATCTTAAGGAATGCGCGGCCCATTTAAGTCCATGAGAACAACATACCTTTACGATTAAAGTAGATTTTCAAGAAAACGATTTTTACAAATGCATTTTTATATTTTATATTGTATAAATGTTCAATAATGAATAGAATAAAATAAAAATTCCTATATTTTTTTATGTTTCTGACGAAAATATGATAACCTGAACATTGGCATTGCAATATTGCGAATTTCCGGTTGCTTTTCGTGTGTAAAATATATTTTTAAAAAGAAAATTGTAACATTATGCGCCAAAATCATTATTCCTGAACAGTTTTATAATCGTTTTAGGGATATTAAGACATTAACTCTTTGAAATTCGTATAAGGAATGATTTTTTAGAAAAAGAAATATTTTCTTTGAGATTTTTATATGAATCACTAATATTTTCAGAGTTGATGATGAAATTGGATGTTAAAAGCATCTTTGCTGGATAGATTATTATAAATGAAAACCGAAAAACTAAAATTTGAGTAGGTTAAGTTTGTAATTTTAAAAATTATCTTAAACAATAAAGTCGGAACCATAAAAAATCGTCAAAAATGCCAAAAATGAAAAATCGATTTAACAGAAAAACGGGACGTGATAGAACAATTTTAAGTTCAGATTCGTAATCAGCGTGGTCGATTTTATAAAGAAGACACAATTTCATCCATGTATATTTTTGAGTGTAACACAGTGATATCGGTGTGCAGTTACGTTCTTCATCACGTTCGTTTATGTCATAATTTTGGACGGCAATTAGTTGTTGGGCTATTTTAAAATGTCTCTCCCCTGATTCAGATACGGCACTAACCTTTTCCAACACTCCATTTAAAGAAAGCGACATGTTTACTGCAGGCTAAATAAGGTTATATCCAAAACATTATTCCACACACTTATTCAAGAAGGTTTTTCGTTTACATAGAATTCTATATTTCAAATACAACTTCATGTTTATGGGAATCAAAGTTGTTGGAAATTTAATTAACGTTGTAATGTTTATGATTATGCAAAGTTATTATTTGTAAAGATCACTATTGCGCACTTAACATGAACACGTAATCCTTTTTATTTGCACAAAAGTTAAATGAGTCCCTCCCATAATATCTTTCATATGTAAATATGTTTTCAATTTGCTGTTGACGTTTGGAGCTGGTCCAATAACTCGCCAAATACATAGGTACATGAACTGTACTACCTTTTAAAATTTCACGTGAAAGTCTATTTCTTTGATAAACATAACTATACATATAATTGTATAAAGATACACAAAGCCGACTTCGTCAAGTTATGAATATAGATTAGGGTTTTCGTATATCCTAAATTGTCCTTTGGAACCAGACCTGAAAAGGACCCGATTTTTTTTCTAGGGAAAACTTTATGATGCGTGTATATGTTATTTGAAACACACCATGTATATCTAATAATTTTATGAGCAGCATATATGGGGGAACTATTAACATGCTAATTAGGTATATTCAATGTATTGTTTACATTTATGGGGCTTTGATCACTACACTTAAAAAAAAAAACAAAAAAAAAACACGAATATTTTTTTTTTAGAATTGTTAACCAGCTTGAAAATATTCGTTTAAAAACGTTATGTGATATAATTTGTATAGATAAAATTGTCAGGTTTTGGAAAAACATTTGTTTTGATGATATTCATTTTGCAGTATGAATTAGTCAAATTACATGTATTAGAAGTGATTTTTTTGCAATGCTATATTCAAACACAAACATTTTGTTAGTACTTTCCCTACTCTGTTACTATTCTCCCCTTAGGGGGCGTTCACCGGGAACAGGCTGAAAAAAGCTCGAAAGCCTGTTTGTTATATTTTTCATACCAATTTCACTCCAAGGAAAAGCGCATAATTTGTGTGTTTGATTATGCGTTTTTTTCTTGGAGTGGAATTGGTATAAAAACAAATCGGTTTTCGAGTTTTTTTGCCTTGTTCCAGGTGAACGCTCTTTAAAGTAATTATAAAAGAAAATTCTAGGCCCTGACCACATTGGAAGATTGTTCTTGCTTTAATTTCCAAACAAACCTGACTTTAAATGTATTCCTTATGGTAAACGAAAATAAAGAGCGATGAGGTAGCTTTTCACCGAGACTGCAACAGTCAATTTTTGGTCCATCACCCAGACTTTATTTTACGGTCAGTGCAACTAGTATAGGTTGTACATATTTGTATGAAATGAAATGCTTGAGGGCTTTGCCACATTGGGAGCTAAGAGAAGAAACAGATAGTCCGGTTCCTTCATTGTATATGCCCTGTAAATATTTATCATTTAATCAAGTGGTTATCAAGTCTTCTAAAATATACATCGCCACTACAAATAAGCAAAACAATATTTCCTTTCATGCTTTTTATTTCATAATTACAGGTCACGTGACATGACGGGCGTGGCGGGAAAGTGGTGGCAAGTATGTCGCTGGAACTACGTGCGCACCTTCTATCTGCCCGAGCACCACCCCGTGCCTAGTAACTACAAGGCTGGCTACGAGTCGAGAGTGCCCACGTTTACGAATCCGCAAGCGTGCAAGCAGTGTGGACAGGTGTGTATATCGTGTTTCAATTTAATAATTTCCGAATATAACTAGCTTAGCTCTTTTAACGCACTACACATCTAAGCAGAAAGCAAGACAAAATGAAGAAAAAGATTTATTGGATAAGTAAAGTATTTGTTATTACAATAATATTTAAAATTTCATTTTAATAAAACAAATGCGTTTCGTGAACCGATGATTTGCTTAATTATATACACTTAGGTTATACATGTGTAGAGTTTGTATTTCTAATAATAACCTTATTCGCAATTTCTTATGGGTTACATCCTACACAATCATGTACATGGTGTACATGTATATCAGTGTGTAATGTGCCAAGATCATATAACAAAAAATGACATTGATCAACAATTCAAAAACAATTATTTCAGTATACAATTACGTTCCGTAGAATTCTAGCAACATTTCCCACCATCACTGCTAGGCATTTCACATGATGCTTTCATTCCTTCTTCTATAATATCAGACGAATATCCGAACAGATCCATATCCTTTTTATATATATCTAACAACATCTTAATGTGCGTTTCATTTACTTGCGAATACTGCTTCAATATTGTACTATAGGACTCCACATCATAACCAAGATTTTTACCTTTATTTACATGAAATACCCGTTCCTCGCCTGGGTTCGGATTCATGAATTGCTTAATGAACTCATCCTGGTCATTTTCAGCTGTTTCCAATTTCACAATAAAGTTATAATCAACAAAACACGGATGACAGCGATCGCTATAGCGCAGAAAATGATCATCATTCATAATATCAAACATGCCATCGCCGACAAAATATTCGATAAATTCCGGAAATGTGACTGTATATCCGCATTTGAGTTCGGCCTGTGTTAGATTTGAGCGCATTTTCTTCAAAATGTGGACACCCATCGTTTCCTGATAGTATTGGCAATGAGGCGGTTTCTCCGTTGCCAATTTCTGTTTATACGCCGAATAAATACGCACTAGCGGATGGCGTACGAATGTGACGCGAGTGTACGTTCTGAGGCGATGTAATATTTCTGAATTACTGAGATAATGGAGATAAGAGATGTTGTGTTCCTTGAGATAATCCCAGCCATGGACAACGTCCCAAGCGCTGTATCCTTTGCGGGACGAGTTGTAGTTCTTTGAGTAGCGAGTCATAATCGTCTTAAAGGTAGAACTGCCCGCTTTGCCTAAAATATAAGGATATATAAATTGCAGCTAGGCGTTACATCAATGATAATAATCATGGTGATGCTATTCGATTCGCTCTTAAAAGATTACATTTTTTGAATTAATATTATATCGTTATCCATAAAACACATATGTTATAAGTTAATAAAAACAAATAGAATCAATCAATGAGAATTGCTCTCGTGACTAGCGTAGGTTAAAAACCTTAAAGAAACTTTTCCCTTAGTGGTTAGAATAATTCAAATATATTTACCGTTAAAACATGCCAATAGTTTATGCTCATCATTGACAAACACCTCCCGTATATAGTCATACCGCTGCGTGCGCGTGGTATAAGGACTTAACAGGAAATCGTGATGACTTCCGCCGTGGTTGCGCGCGCACATCTCTCGCACATGCGCACTGCGTTCGGCCATGCTGCATTGATGGGGAATGGAATCTGCGGTGGGGATATGGGCGGCGTCTACATTGCCTGTATTTTATTGAATAGTTTATTTAAATACATGAAGTATTATATGTTATTGCGAAATAATTAAAATTTGTCAGTTTTGTCGTTATTGAATAACTGGATCTCTATTTGGTAAAACTTACGCGCAAAAAAAAGCGGACGTAACATGGTAATAAGACCGGAATTTGAATAAAGTTGATGTGCTAGTCAAGTAATTCAATTGTAATATTTGATATACGCTTAGCACTTTAAACTACTGCAGTATCGGAATCGAATAACACCGTTGTTACGATTGTGAGAAAACAAATAAATGCCCTTTCAAAATAATGTTCACTGAACTAAATGGAGGTCTTCTAGCTGTTACTACACTCAAAATTGCAAGATATCCGATACTGCAGTTGATATGTAATTTAACCATAAAGTAGATAAAAAATGAAATGGCACTTACCGTAAAAGTTATTCATTGCTCCCCTTACGCTATTGTGAATATCTCTGCCCGTGTTGTACGCATCGTGATTATTAAGAAGCACAAATAAAAGAATCAAGATGACTCCAACAGCGATACCTTGCTGCCATTGTTTGTTTAATCGCGGCATGGTTTATGATAATTGCAATGATTATTACCAAAGTATACAAAGGTGTATGACGCCCTGTAACTACCCTAAGAGAAATGATATCAGGTAAATATCCATAATTTGTAAAAGTAGAAATCATAAAGAACTTATTAATGAATTAATTTGTTTTGTTGAAAACCAGCTATCCTTTATATTTTCTTTTTAATTTTTTTTGTTATCTTTCAAAGTGGATACACCTTATATATAGAATGTATCCTGAATAGTTAACCTTTTTTCTCTTTCTTTTTGAAATAAATGTAGTTTATCTTGTTATTTTTTAGGTGTCTGATGACACATATCACCAAGCGCATTCAAATTAAAACTGCTTAACTTTAATTAGATGAGTTTCCATTCAAATGCTATTGACGAGATTTGGTATCAATATCGAAAAATCATTGGCGAGCAATGATTCCAACATAAGAGCATGAACTCAAGCGCATATTGCAACTGAAGTGTAGTTTGTATGACACATGTGTTTCAACAAATCATCAATAATGGAACACTTGAACAATTGATATTTGAGGATGTTAAAAGAGTGGGTCAACAATAAAGTGTCAGTTGCTCTTTCTGATGCTGACTTCGTCCATTTTATGGAAGTTCGTATTTCGTTACGTGGTACTGGTTAACACGTGTTCGGTTGAAAGAGGGGTCCGTTTTAATTTAGGTGTCCGATTGAAAGTTTTCATATAAAAAATGCACATTGCAACAATGGACCAAAAAGACGTCATATGTTTAGCGATTGAATAAAACACAGAACCACGTGGCTCATGATCTATCACATACACTGAAAGCAAATGCACTGAAACTGGACAGAATTATTAAACCAAAAAAAAATAGCTGCCTGACAGATTACAAATCCGTGTAATGGTGCCCAATACACAAATGAGGCTTTCTCAAAATGTCGATTTATAATTTGTCATTGTTGCATGACTCGATTTATATGTTACTTTAAGTTCCTATGAATTTATGATCCATTATTGTTGATAATGGACTGTAAACTAAATCGACTTAAGTACTCGCAAAACAACATAAGCTATAACATTTTCCAGGTGCCTCGACTGCACCTATACAATATTTTAATCAATGGACTGACTTCGTACTTCATCCTATACATAATGTGCTTTACATAATTTACATTTACTTTGTAACAAGAATAAGTTTTTTTACTATCTAAAACAACCTAAAGGTGGCTAAACTTGTCCGCTTAGTACAAATAAGCGGTATATAAATGATGCTTAATAAATAAATGAACCTACATTTGCCCATGTTTAAAGGTGAGGCTTGACTTTTTTGGACAATATGTGATATTGTATGTATTGCAGATGCTTGAATTTGGCAAAGTCCTAACATTATTTACATTAACTTTGCAATAAGAATAAGTTTTTTATTATCTAACGTTAGCTTTAAAAGATTGCTAACCTACAATTGCTTAGAGACTATGGTTAAAAGGGGGAGGCTTGACCTCGATAATAAATGTGATTTTGTACGCATTGCAGGTGCTTGAATTGGAGGAAGACTGTAAGGAAATTGATTCGGTTGTCTGTTATTGCTTGTCCATGGTTTTACTATATTTACATGTATATATGAATGCATATATGATTTATATTGTTGCAATTGCAGGTGCTTGAACTGGGCGAAGACTGTGAGGAATGTGATTCGGATGCCATGCTCATTGTGACCGAGTGCGCTATTCGAGGAAAATTGACGCCACAGGCCAGGTATGAGTCTTTAGTGCATGCGATGCAATTTTTAGTCAAATGTATATTTTAATAATTAATTCAAGTTTAAGCAGGCGCGGATCCAGAAAATTTTGAACATGGGGGCGCAACAGCATAAATTATCAGGCTGAACCGGGGGTGCGCCCCCTCTAAATCCGCGCCTGTTAAGTGTTATGTCGTCTATTGAATAATAAATAAATGTACGTTATTTGTATCACGCTAAGCAAAGCACGTGATAAATGGTCATAATGTAATCGAAAACAAGAGAATTTAAGTTCCTTAGCCGTCTTTTACGCGTTATTGTGTATTTGGATGACATAAGTTACACTTCTTTATAATCCTGAGCCGATTAATTTTTGCAATATTGTGATTTATAGAATGCCATAATAATATACAATTTGCATACAAGGTATTTTTAAGTTGCAAGTTGAGATTTTACATGTGTTCTGTTTTCTTTGTTGGAATTTTGAATTTTAAGGAATAATCATGTCGCTCCTTGCGATGTGCCCCAAGGAAAACAGAAAAAATCGCAACAAACTATTTTAATGTAATAAAGGCCTAAAACATTCACCCGTTCATATTTCAATTGCTTCAGGTGGCTATTACATCAAGAAACTGGAGACCCAAATGGGGACTGCGCCGATTCCCTAGTTACCAGCGAAGCACACACGGAAATCCTTCGCGATATGGACACCTTACTCGAAGAAACCACCTCCGATGACTTAACCACCAACCAAGACGCTACTTCAGTAAGCAATACCTCCCTGCCTTCCACCTCAAATCAATTCAAATATCCACCAACAGCTGGCCCAACAGCTGTTCAACCACCAGCTGCCAGCTTGGAATCATCCATGCGTGAGATGGATCCAGCTGTATTTGGCGACAACATGGAGCGAGACAGCATATTTGGTGGGACGTATAGTCGTGGGGTGGATGGAACTGTGGAACATGAGGAATGGCCAGAAAGTGAAGGAGTACGCATGCGTGAGTTTGATGAAGATGACGAGGAGGTAGAGGGAGAAGAAAGGAAAGAAAAGAGCGGGAGCGAGTTTGGCGATTGGAGAAGGGTGGGGGAAAGCCAGTGAAAATTTTGGTTGCCTATGTTATTAGAGAACTTTTTTCATGAGAATCTCGATAATTCAATTATCAGATTTTGCGTTTGCGTTATCATTTCTTAAATAATTTGTTTGTGTAACATTCGTTATTGATTTGATTATTAACGCTTTTAATAAGAACATATGTTTTTAGTCTACAATTTTATATTTTCTTGGAAACAAAGTGATTTTACAACAAACATGTTAACAGATAGGCAATAAAATCAAGTTTAATTAAATGATCAATTCTGTTATTAACTAAATTTTCTAATCATTTGCATTTGAAACACATAATGTTACATATGGTGCTAAATAACAGTATATACATGTATTTGATGTATGTCGTTTACATGTGGTTCCTTTTCAAACCATCGTTTATCTGTTCCTATACTTTAAATGACTTTTGTCCAAGGAGCAGGAACATTGGAATGGTGATCATTGGATTTCTTCCGTGGTATTCCTTTTCAAGCCTGCAACAAATCATGGATTATATTATTCCTATCCATATGGAATATGAGGAATTGCATATATATATTTAACCAGTATATCCGAAGCATTTAATTAAGTGATTTCCAATATGAAGATATGTCATTATGTTGTGTTTTGAAACGTGTTTTATGTCCATACAAAGAGCAACATGCATTTTATGTTATTTTTTGACTTGCGTCGGGAGTTTTTGTGGTAATTAATCCTTCTTGTTTTTTTTCTTATTTTGTCCATATTTTTTCATCTGTATACATGTTTTCAATTGTTCATTAATGTGTACTGGGCGTTTTTATTTCCACTCAAACCTACCTCGTTCGCGTATCTGCAAGAATATTCGAATC
>LQRL01093987.1:11088-24578 GCA_001703475.1 Hydroides elegans | reverse complement strand
CAAATTTATTCACAAATGAAATTACAGCAAATGGGCAGGTGTTTGGGAAGGTCATGGGATCCATGAGCAGCATGGACCCAGATTCATAAAATAATGTTTTAAATTCATTTTCTTCCAAATAACAACAAAACTCGATTGATTTCTTCTTTTGAGATTTACCATTAAGCATTTATGAATATTGAAAGAATCGATATCCAAGGGAAATCCTTTCACGTGACAAAAACAAGAAATTTGATTGGATATTTGCTTCTACGTCAAGAAGAAAATACCGGAAAATGGGGATGTTGGGAAATACAATGGATGGAAAATACCAAAATAATAGCAATATAAGGAACATTAAATGAATATGGGTCAACTCCACAAGAAAGAGCCAACTGGCAAAAACGCTAATACAAAGGAAAGCCCAGTGGGCTGGGCTTTCCAAAAAAGTATTTTCAGATGGACATACCGTTGCATGATCTGCGGTCAGTTGCCAACTCGTAGCCATTGTTGCACTGACAATGGTAGCTCCCCTCTAGGTTGATACATTGCTGGGCACATCCGTGGTTTGGCGTCAGACACTCATTGATATCTGTAAGAAGGTAAAGAGGCCGAAGTTTTATCGAATAATATAGTTTAAGTTTGATTTCGAAATTATTGCAAAGCTTTTCATATTGTTCAGGACTGTGTTAGCACCATCAGTTCCAATACATGTACTAACATGTGTGAGCAAAGCTATTTTGTCTTTATTTTGCTTTCAACCACTTATTTTAATGTTCTATGATTACAGTAAATTACCTCTTTAAGTCATTTTCGTTTAATTAAATAAATGGATAAGTATTTTATACCAGTTGTTCAATAAGATTGTAAGTATACCAGACGAAACTATCACACTTACCCGTGCAAGTGTGTCCATCCCCCAGCAGTTGATACCCTGCGCGACACGAGCAGTGATAACTGCCCTGCGTGTTGCTACACGTATGCGCACAACCGGAAGTCTGCAGCGCGCACTCGTTTACGTCGACGCATGACACGCCATCGCTGTCCAGCTCATATCCTGCAATATGATTTATCATTGAATTATCAGCTAGACAAATGGATTTATTTTATCGTCAAGTAATTTTGATACATTCCTTTTAGGTTGTAGTGGACAAAAATAAATATATTCCTCGTGATATATACATTGCAGAATTATTCACATTCAATTGTAATATACGAGTGAACACAAAATGACCGTTTATTTTAATTTGTTTGAATTGAAAAAAAAAAACGGATAGACCAATTTCATTTTATTTGAACGCACCATCATTGCAACTACACCTGTAGCTTCCAGGCTGATTGTTACATATTTGCGAACATCTACCGTTGCTCATGCTGCACTCATTTAAATCTGAAAACGACATAATGTTTAAATACATGGCAAATCTAAACATTTTCTTAACCATGTTTTGTTCAGGAATATATACGAAGCTATATATTTAATGAATGGTACTAGTCCTATTATCTTTTCAGTGCATTGTATATATTAAAAATACCTCATAAAAGTTGTTTCATCATTTAATTAATACATTTCAATACATCAATTAACAATTAAAAGTGGCAATCTAATTGACTAAGTAGAAGACGTCCCTATTATTCAGAACGCCCGATGTTATAGGCATGTACCTAAAAACCCGCACGTCCTGTAAATTAGGGACGCCCTCGACCTTATTACACTAAAACGTATATCTACCTGCACATGAAATCCCGTTGTTCTGCAACTCGTAACCTTGACGACACGAACACTCGTAGTCACCGGCTGCATCCAAGCAGAAATGCTCGCAGTTGTGACTGGATGCACATTCGTCGATATTCCAACAGGATCTACTGTCCGTGGTGTCAAGGTCATAGCCGGGATCGCAAGTACATCTGAAAATAGAATTGAGAAATATAACAAATTTCTTCATAAAAAGTGTAATTTTTCAAATATAAGATATTGAAACGCTATATTGAAAACCATTTAAACCGTTATTAGTAAAAAAGCAGTATATAAGGCAAGCAGTTGCATATTATTGAGAAAAGGAAGACGCTTAAGTAATCGCGGACTTCCTAATTCGCAGTAGAAATACAAAATTCCAATTTCACAGCATAAAATATGAGTTTAGATTCTTAGGTTATAGCAAACGGAAACCTGGTCTAGGCCTATGCCTTGTAATTTGCTTTAAGAGCAACCAAGTTTTATTTATCTATTAAAAACAGAGCTGTTTCAGCAATTAAATAAATGTAACTTAACCTGTACGACCCCTGCAAATTGACACAATGATGAGCACATCCTCCATTTTGATTCGCACATTCATCAATATCCACACAATTCACTTGATCCGATGCCAGCGCATATCCCGCATTGCAAACGCATCTAAATGACCCTTCCTCATTGACGCACTGATGCATACACTGATTCGACGCAGTGTTACATTCGTTAATATCTGTACAGTCTTTGCCATTGGAGTCTAATGTATATCCGGTGTTGCAAAAACATGAATAGGTGCCGTCCAGATTGGTGCAGCCTTGCTCACATTCGTTTGAGTTCGAAGAGCATTCATTGGTATCTACAATGAAAAACAATAACGGATATGTTAATACATCGCGAGCAAGACTAGGCTTACAAAAGACTGACTGATAGAAGCGTTCAGTTATACGAACGCCAAATAATCTTTTTTATATACAGTTAACTAAATCGATGGTTATCTTCATCCTACACAGTTGCTTATACGCAAAAACATTGAAAATAAACTTTATAGATGTTTTATAATTTCAGGCGCGGATCCATAAAATGTTGAACCGGGGGGCGCAAACAGTAAAAATTATCAGACTGAACCGGGGGCGCAGATTTATTTTTTGGTATTGCATAAAAGGGCGAACAGGGGGCGTGCGCCTGGTGCGCCCCCTCTAAATCCGCGCCTGAGTTTCGTTATAGGTTTCTAGATTTATTTACTTAATGTATTATCGTCATCTTTTATTTTCTTATGTACCTCTGCATGTGCGGCCGTTCGGTCTCAGCTCGTATCCAGAGTAGCACCTGCATTCATAAGCGCCCTCTGTGTTGACACAGATATGTGAACACCCATGTGTTCCTTCTGAACACTCGTCAATGTCATCGCATGTCCTCTGGTTACTGTTGAGGCGATATCCTGGGAAGCGGTTAAAATATAAATTGACAACTAGAACGTTTTAGTAGAAAAGGTAATTAAAATTTTTATGGATAAAATAATTTCTGTATAGTTTGGAAAAAAATGTATTTCCAATGTCTACAAAAAGTGTAGTAGAATCTAGTATATGCGTGCTTCGTAAAAAATAAGATTTTTATGCATATAACAGAAAGATATTAAATGAACGTTAACTAATAAACCAACAAATATTTGATAATATTAAATGTTTTTTTTTTAATATTTTAATACATAATTGTTACCTTCAAAACAGGAACAGGTCGCAGTGCCCATGGCATTTGAGCAGTCGTGCTGACAATAACCGTTCGCATTGTCACATTCGTTCACATCTGTAAATAAAAGTAAATTAATATGCATGTTTTTTTTAATCGTTGCCTTTACATGTTGTCCTGTCATTATTTGACCTCTGGTGTGTCTTATTTTGCCGTGCAACAGTAGTCATTATTATGTCAGGCAACACACCATTCGCCTTTATATGAATTGATGTACCACTTAATTGATTGCTAAATAATTTAACAATATTTATTTTCTATCTTGTTTACCAAAACTATCATTAAGTTGCTTGATTACAATTTGAAACAGCTTATATTTCTTCAATGTCTGAATACGGCCCCTTTACCTGAGCAGCTTATTCCATCTGCTTCCAGATAATACCCGGGGTCGCAATCACAAATGTAAGATCCGGGAACATTTTGGCAAATGTGGTGACAACTGTTTGGGTTTCTTGTGCATTCATTGATATCTGATATATTAATGAAATAATCATAAAAAAATGTATAAATCTTGTTGCGCAGTCCATCCACTGGCTTCTATAAACTTTCAACTTTGATTGCTCATAATGATATGTGCATACATTTGTATAGAGTTCTATTGTTCAAATGTGATTATCTTTCGAATAATGAATCCTAAAACTCTCTAGAAAAAGAGTCTATAATTCAAATTATGGTAATGTTAAAAACGAGTCATTAAATCTAGATTACATCATAAATCAAATAGAATCTACTCTTCATTTTTGTTATAAATCATTTATAGCAATCACAACCTTACCTGTACACGTTCTCCCATCTCCCAGCAGTTCATATCCGGTTCTGCATTCACACGAGTAGCTCCCTTCGTTGTTGACGCAAATGTGTGCGCACGCATGCGTAGAACCACTGCATTCGTCGATGTCGCGACACGTGCGGCCGTCCGAACTCAATATGTAACCCGCTGACAATACGATTCAAGCTTATTTTTAGACAAATGTATTCTCATCAAAGGAATGAGTGTTAAGAAAAGATACCAATTCTATCAATAGAATTGATTTTGAAAATATGTTTTGATTAAATCTTCATTA
This sequence comes from Hydroides elegans, assembly GCA_001703475.1. Classification (NCBI taxonomy): domain Eukaryota; kingdom Metazoa; phylum Annelida; class Polychaeta; order Sabellida; family Serpulidae; genus Hydroides; species Hydroides elegans. The sequence goes on along the minus strand of LQRL01093987.1, from coordinate 20,057 downwards.
AACACTTTGAAAAATATATAGGTTGTGAAAAAACCTTATTACCGTGCTACAATTAAGATACTATTAAATACGAAAAGAGTTTACCGTCACAGAGGCATTCGTAACTGCCATCCGTATTCCTACAGGTTTGATCGCACTGCTCGTCGCCCGTTTTGCACTCGTTGATGTCTGAAAATAACATTAACAGATTTTTAATTGATTCAATTTGTTATTGAAGACGAAATTTGATTAGTACAGGCAAATATTATCATCAAAGATACTTTAATGGATAACAATCAGAATTGGTTTGCAGATTCTATTATCTTTTCAAAAAAAGATGCCCACACATTTTGGTCCCTTCACCCAACGTCATTTCCTTAATGTATTTTGGATGTATAGATCCATCAAAATATGTTTTAATGTTTTTATACCCGCGCACGTTATTCCGTCGTTGTTAAGCGAGTAACCATGATGACAAGAACATTCGTAGCTACCCTCAGTGTTCGTACATCGTTGCTGGCATTCATGGGCTCCATCACTGCACTCGTCTTTGTCTACAATATATAAATTTATCGTTACATATTGTCAAAAATAGTGATAATTGATATTTTATGTGTCTTTTATTTGAGTGTGCTTGGTCACGCTATCAGCGCACAAACTCAGCAGCTTAGCGACTTCATTGCGAAAACTTCGTTAAAAAATCTTAACGCGCTTAGAAATGCACCATACAATGTATATGACTAGTCTTGACGCTAAACAATACTTCAGGAATAAATACAAACCTAATTTTAAGCAATTCCTTTGCAATGTTGTTCAAAATATTAAATAATAATGTTACAATACGTTGATGTTTATTACATGCATATCTCACCTATACATGATTTGAGATCATCCATTAGCGTATATCCTTCTCTGCAGAAACACATGTGAGTTCCTATGCCAATTTCTTCGCACAAATGATCGCAGTTAGCATTCAGACACTCGTTGATATCTGCCGAACAAATTAAAAGTAATATAAGGGAGAATGGCTATAAAATAGTTTTAACTAGGGGATTTGCCTTAATTCGATAATAGATTTGACCAATCTAATTGACAAACCCACTGCAAAAGGTAACCAACAATAAAATCGAGAAGCTATTTTTTATCATAATGATATGGCCAGCGGATTGTTGCGTCTACGTCTGCGCGAAATGGATATTTATTGAAGTCAGACCAGCGGAATCTGATTCTAATTGGTTCACTATAATTCATACCAATTTCGCAGACGCAGACGTATAAAGTCTCAAATTGCATCATTAACCTTATTTACCGTAGATCTTACCATGTTTGCAGATCCGCTTCAGAATGCCGTCTACAATTTCATTGAGAAGCTAATTTGACGCTTCATTTTTTTATATTTTGAAACAATTATTTATTCATCTATCAATAGACTCACCACTGCACTGATGTTGGTTAAGCTGCAATATATACCCTTCGTAACACTGACAGTAGTAGCCAGTGAAGTTGAGATTGACGCAGATCTGACCGCATGGCGAATTCTCGGTACATTCGTCTATGTCTGTTTACGAGAAATAAATCTTAACTTTTATATACCAATATATTTATGTAATATTATTTCTTTGAAAAAAAATATTAAAAGATTGGAAAAAATATATAAAGAATTTGAACTACATGTTACATGTTTCATATGAAAATCCAAATCACAATTCACAATTCACTTACGCAACGACCTTTGGTCGGGCGAGTCATCCTCCGCTCAAACCGATATTCATATCCACTGGTCAATAACCCTTCAAAATCTCTGATAAGATTATAGCGGTGGGCATCAAATACTCAACGCAACCATTTGAATATGAACCTTCAAGCCTCACTCACCCACACAGGACCGTTCGTCGGGCGCCAATTCCGAACCCTCTTCACATCGACATTCATAACCGCCCAACGTGTTTACACATAGTCCCTCACAGTCGTGTCCAGTCCCACACTCGTTGTCATCTGAAAAAAAAGTAATTTTATTTATTTTCTAGACCTATTTTTACATGGCTGTTACATGAAGTAGAATTTAGTGTTATTTATATCCTAATTGATATAAAGTGGTAGACTATATTCTTTGGAATAATTCAAAATTGATATCCCAGCTTACACAACACTAGCCGCCCACATGTGTATTAACTTCTAAAGCATAAAAATTAATGTTTTTTACCAAATAATGACTTTCCCTAAGGTTTTTCCAGAAGTAACAGAATGCGTTACCATCCACAATGTATACGCATAAAAGCCACATAAATAATTCCACTTACCTATACACGTTTTACCATCTGAACTGAGACTGTAACCATTATAACAACTGCAAGTGTAGGTGCCCGGTGTATTGTAGCAAAGCTGGTTGCAACCACCATTCCATTCACCGTCTGAGCATTCGTTTATGTCTGAAATGTATCATTTTGTTCATGTATACATAGGTGTAGAACATTTATGTATAATAATACTTAATACTTTAATAATAAATTGACTTGTTGAATAATAATTGAATAATAATTAAAGTACTTCCAGGTATACCAATGACACAAGGTTACTATATGTAGCTACAAATTTCGCACGTCGTATTTTTACAGAGATTTCACACGCAAGAAACAGTTTACAAGCAATAGAATGTAATGCAATCCAAACAATAATGGAATTACAAACAAATCCCGTTAGCACTTAAATATAACTTGAGGATTGAACTATCAGGCCATTTTTTTTATCACATAACATCTTTTCAAGAGAACGATATTGCACGATAAACACATATATTAATATACCCATTGCAAAATGACACAGCTTTCACAGGCTCGACTACTCACCCTCGCAGCTTTGTCCATCATCTTCTAGCCGAAATCCCTCTTGGCACGCACAACGAAAGGATCCCGCAATGTTCTCACAAAGGTGCTCGCACTGGTTGATTGTCGAGTCAGTGCACTCATCAATATCTGCAAAATAAGTCAGTCCATTAATTGAAATAAAAGCCATTAAAAGCCAGTCCATTAATTGAAATAATGGACTTTCACCATGTTTTTTTTTTATAAATGGAATCAATGACCGAGATCATTACCCGACTTTGTTTACAGTCCATTATTAAAATAGGGAATCATGAATACAAAGGAAGTGCGAAATAGCAATAAGGGATGTGAGCGTCTGCGTCTGCGTAATTTGAATTGGTATATAATAGAGCAATCCAAGTGGAATATTTTTCGCTGAAATATTCGTAGCAACAAACTGGCTTTGATATCCAATTATACTTTATTCACATACCGGTACAAACGACAGTATCGAAGTTGTCCGCATAGCTCATGGCGTAACCAGGGTAACAGGCGCAATAATCGTCTATGCTGTCAACGCACCATTGTGGACATCCGCCATTGTCCACTGAGCAATCAACTTCACCTGCAGGATTCAAAAGCTAATGAAGTTGATGGTAAAAAAGGTTCAAAAACTATGTGTATTCTCACCTTTGTAAAAAAAAAAAAGTTTTTTTTTTTAAATTCTTTGAGATGTTATGAATGATTGTATTATTGATTAAAATGTACGATGTAGATTCATAGTCATCATGCACGACGCTCATTCTGTATAAAGAAGCTTGTATAAATGCTGTGAAAAATCGTTCATATCTCACTTTATTGTGAGGGTCTACAATCCCAAAGAGATACATTATGTTGTAAATAAGCAATGTGTTCATATAACCGTTGTATCATAAACAAATACTTACGGACACAAATACCCTGTTGGTTCATCACATAGCCAGATTCACAGAGCCACCTCCAAGGACGGAACTCCAACACTTCTACGTAGCAACTGATGTTTGATGCAAGTCTGGAATGGATTAAATAACATCAAACATCGACTAGATAGAAAATGTGCACAAGATCATGAAACTTCCTCAAAGCTACTTGAGACAGTTATAATAAATTATTGCTTATTGTACATTATGTTATAGTTTTTATGTTCTACCTCGTTATTTTACAACAGGAGATGACATAAATTATAAGGAAATGGGAACCTTTATCTTTTGATTTAAATTAGTTTAATAAGCGGCTGATATCAATATGGTTAATATATACCTTTTTCAACAAGGAAACGTTAATATATAACCAAAATAAATTCGCAAAAATATACATTTTGTATATTAATAAAAACATTATACTGCCTCCGTCTCATCGACACATTCTGGTTGAAATTCTTGCGGAATTTGCTACGATCGCTGCGAAATAAAAAAAATGTAGTATAAATAGTCGGATTTACTTTATATTCCTTGAATTTCTCAGTGATCGCAAATGATTTCTAAAGCTTACCAAATATGATCTAGTCTTGTCTTCTTTTAACCTTCATTGATTTACAGTTTCAACACGGAGCCTAAATCCATGTTTAACATTATCCAATTTCTACTCACAAATGCATATCCCCACAACTATGCGGGTCGACAAGTAGATCGGGCATGTTGCATCTGCAGCCCTCTGACTGCACATCGTATTGGCAACAGTAGCGAGCGGTACACTGCATGGAAACAATCTGTACGAGCGCCGGTAGTTGGTAGCGCGCCCTACCAACAAACAAATTAGGAACATCATAAAAAAACCATTCGTGTTTATATTAGACCAGTAACAATACCGATCGGTGCACTGCATGGAAACAATCTGTACGAGCGCCGGTAGTTGGTAGCGCGCCCTACCAACAAACAAATTAGGAACATCATAAAAAAACTATTCGTGTTTATATTAGACCAGTAACAATACCGATCGGTGCACTGCATGGAAACAATCTGTACGAGCGCCGGTAGTTGGTAGCGCGCACTGTCAAACGTACAAATGGAAATCAACATTTCCAATTATTTTTTGTTCCATGTTCGAAATACTTTGATGAAAATTGCGTAATGCAGTAGCATATTTTCACCCTCAGTAAACATGAAACGTAATTTTTATACTAAAAAACGTTAAAATATGCGATTTTGTGCGAATTAAATATGGATTTAGATTTAGAACGTTAAACAGTTCTCTGTTCAAATGAATCCAGGTCAAAACGTCTCCGACCAAAAAGTTTCCAGCCATTAAGTCCCCAAAAGTGACACCATGTGCTAAAAAGTCTCCAGCCAAAATGTTTCCGGCCATAAAGTTTCTCATCATAAATGTTTTAAAATATGGGTCTTGGGAAAATATTTCTTGTAATTACAAAAGAAATAATTCTAAGGTAAGACGCCAGAATGAAATAGTTGAACTATGGTGATTATTTACTAATCGTTATATCTGGAAACGTTATGGTCTGACACTTTTTGGCTGGAGACTTTTTGGCACATGCTGTCACTTTTGGAGACTTTATGGCCGGAAACTTTTTGGCTCGAGACTTTTTGGGTGGATACCCGTTTAAATATATGTGATTTGGCATATTTATGGCTAGATATATTTTAATGAAAACACAATTTAATGTCATCTAATGATGGACTGAAGTGTGATTATGAAATATGTATATTTCATAAAAAGCAATATAATACATGAATATGTCATGTCATTATTTATATCAACTTAAAAAGAAAAACTTGCATCAGTGATTATTTGGACGGTTTTCAATAATGTGTTATTCACCATGAACTGAATGATATCAAATGGCACCAAAAATAGCATGTTAAACAGTTAACACCCTTTTCCCATTCTCCCCATGAATGTTATTATTATCTAACTACGTCGCAAGGAAAAATAACAAGACGGGGTTGAGAAAAGCGTGGGTTTTTGCAAGAGCCTAATATCATTGTTTACAATTTTGTAAGATCTAACTATAAACATCAAAACAGACTACATTTATGTAAATTGTTACAGCGTTATAAAGATGGGACACATAACATCAATAATTGTAACATGTAGTTTTTTCACAGTTTCGGAGAATTCCTATGTCTAAACTTAAGATATCCTTAGAACGTTTGAAACACGATATGTTTGGGGTTGCAAGATGTGACGAAAAAACGTTCAAATAACAGTACGATTGCAGCTGCAAGCGATGACGAATAAAACGCCCAAATGACGTTTCGTTTGCAGCTGAAAGAGATTTCGAATATGACGTTCAAATAACGTTACGTTTACGACTGCAAGAGATGTCTTTTAAAACTTTCAAATAACGTTACGTTTGCAGTTACATGCGTTATCGAAAACGTTCAAATTACTTAACGTTCGAAACTCCAAGATATTTCAAATGACGTCCGAATCACGTTGTTTTTATGGCTACAAGATATACAGAAAACACGTTCAAATAACGTTACGTTCGAAGCTGCAAATGATTTTGAAAAGACGTCCTAATCATTTATGTTTATGGCTACAAGAGATGTCGAAAACACGTTCAAATAACGCTTCGCTTGCAGTTGCAAGAGATTTTGAATTAGACGTTTAAAAAAACGTTGCGTTTGCGGATGCAAGATATGACGAATTAAACGTCCAAAAAAAAACGTCACACTTGCGGCTGCAAGAGATTAGAATAAAACGTTTAAATAACGTTACGTTTGTGGATGCACATCGAAAATACGTACAACTAAGGTTACGTTTGATGCTGCAAAAGTTGTTGAATACAACGTTCAAATAACGTAACGCTTGCAGTTGCAAGATATGACGAATTAAACGTTCAAAAAAAGTTACGGTTGAAGCTTTAAGAGGTGGCGAATGAATTTTGCGACTTGAAAAGATGACGAAAAACGTTTGAATATTATGTTTGCGGCTGCAATCTTTTTATATTAAAGTTCAAATTTGTGATATTATAAATATTGTGATATCTGATTAGGTACAATGCTAGTCATTTCGAATCTTGATGGAAAAATAAGGTCCTTCGTGCACGAAACCCTTAAACTGTTGGATGAAAGCATTATCTACTCACCCGCCAACCGGTTCCTCGGAAAGGTCGATATTGGTGCTGATGACCTGCGGGTTCGTCATGCCCTCGGGCACGTCACATGGATGCGGCTGTGCTCTGGCCAGGGCAAAAAGCCCGAATAAGCATATCCAGATCATGTCGATGTTTAACTAAATGTAGTTGATGAAGTTGTGTTTTGATTATATTAATTGTTATTTTTATTTTGAGCAGTTATTTTAAGTCGCAAATCAGATTATATTAATTTGAGACAATTTCTTTATGCTTCTTTGAACGAGAATTAGCTTATCCAGAGATTTCAAGTGAAATGTATTGCGGAACATGTCCAAAGTGCATTAATTGATGGAATATCAAAATCGCATATTTAATTCGAGACGAATTCTTTGTGTCCCTTTGAATGCCTTCTGACAAAAAGCGATGTCAACTTAAGACTATCGATATGTCAAAGAACCTCATATGTGTAAGGACGAAAAGGTTAGAATTAATCGTTCTTTATCCAATTTATGTTTCTGTGAAATGATTTAGCAATATCATAAAAGTTTTCAAAAGTTCTGAAATTTATGATTGTTCTCCCATTTATTTAATTGCTTAGCAGCTGTAAATTGGAAATTTATTCATTCCATCCCTGCGTACAAGCTGGGGTTTCTTTGTTACCCTGTATGTTTTTTTAATTTGTTTTGCCCAGAGAAATCAACCTCAAGGCACGGTGCCAAAAATAAGTTCCATTTATTTATTATTACAGCCCCAATTACAATTTGCTTACGCAAAACCCCATTGCATTTCCAGGGTCGATATAGCTTCGAATGGTGGATGTATACAACTAAGTGTATTGTAAAAACAGTTAGTTTCTTATTGAATTGAGGGTGAATAAATTGTGCTCCTAACGGCATAAACATACAATTCTATTTTTATGCAAAACCGAGTTTGAATATTTCAATAAGGAAATATCAATTATTCAAAAAGGGTGAATAAACCAGCCTCTACGCCTATTCAAAGATATATCACCCATGGTTTATTTTCACATGATATCACTTAAAAAAAGATACCAACATACATATAGCATGTGAAATTTCAAGAATTATTTTACCGATTGACAAACATGGATTAACATATCACTTTAAGTCAAATACAATGAAGTTAATTTTGACGAAATAAATATCTTTCAGTTATTTTGAACTGGCATTTTGTATTTGACTTTGGCAGATTAATTATATTGTAAAAAAAATAAAGATTGATTTCTATTTTCATAGGTCTAATTGTCGGGGCGCAAAACATTTTTTTCCAAATACAACTGAAAAACATAATCTAATAGAATTGCTATTAGGATTGCATTTTCCCAAACGCTATACAATGTATTTTTTAAAAAAAAGCAACGAACTAAAATTAGAATAAATTGGTGTTAGGGTTTGTGGGACAAAAAAACTATTATTTAACTGCGCTTTGCTATAAGATGCGGAGGCAAAATTATACAAGGTTATTTCTTTGTATCTGGGAACATTTAAAACACACAATGCTAGTGCGGTTTTTAAAAGTAGGGTTAAGCGTTTATAAAGTTCCAATTTAACATATTAGAAAACTGATTATATTTTCGGGAGAGTGTGTCATTATGTTTTGGTTTTATATCAACTAGAAATGTACTACCGCAATGGGGCCCGGGATTTATATAAACTAATTTAGATTTGTTTATTTCATAATATCGCCATTTTTTAACGTTTGCAAAAGATTATATTCCACCATAAATTGTACATGTAGCTGAAATCATTAAAAAACTATGCATATTTTTTTTTCAAACCACAATCATACGTATTTCCAATGCATACTCTTTTTTTCTCATCTATTATTCAAAAGATTTATCTTTAGAAACACCTTTATGATGAAACATAGAACAAATGTACATGGTTGATATCTTATTCAGCATTCGCAACCAAAAGATAATGATTAATAATTTTGTGATTTGTTGCAATTCAAATAAATTTAATGAAAAACTAAAGGTGATGCAAGATACTGTCAAAGAAATATTTATATTTTCGTATACGTATTTGTAATTTTACTAATTCGGTTAAAAAATATTACATATTGTTTATTCTGACATTTAATTCTCCATTTTA
>LQRL01093925.1:0-19152 GCA_001703475.1 Hydroides elegans | reverse complement strand
GGGAACGTGGACGCACATTAGAGGGATAGTAGGTTTTGTGATGGGGGAGGGGGGATAATAGCTTAGGCAGGGGGGGGGGGGCGTTAGGAGTTTGGGTTGATGATGATATTAGAGGTACGTGGCGATATTTGCTTGATGCAATACAATGCGGTCAATCCATCAATTAATTAATTCTTTTGCGTTGCATGTCTTATTTCATTTGAATCATTTAACTTGGTCGCGCAAATGGGACGGGGACGATACTAGCGAATAGAAAAAGAATATATGTATATTTTTAAATACTAAAATCTTATCATTAGTTGGTTTAATTCATACTTAAGACATACTCGTTTTAAACATTTGATATACAGTTCGTCTATACATCTAATTAGGAATATTGTGAACAGTTTTTTCTCGAGTCTCCGAGCAATATATAAATTGTTGTAAATTGAAAACCAGTTGGGATTACTGGGAAGCACGTTTTGTGAGGAAACGTTCGTTGATTAAAAATCGATCAAGTCAGTGATCGTTTAATTTTCGATGTCGGGCCATTTTGTATAAACATGTTTATAATTTAAACAAGCGGCGTTTATTTCAAAAACTCGTTCAATAATCTACGTAATAACCATTTAAAGGACCTTTCTGTTTGCGAATCGCAAAATGTATTCATTCTACATGTATATCGGACAGGCGTTTCTTTTCAGCTTAATTCTAATAGTTTGTATACGAAAATATAAATAATTATAAGAAATATGGACTTAATATGAATTCATTAAGATGATCTCATGAAGGGAACCCCTCGACACATTTTTCAAAAAGTTGTTAAATCATCTTAAAACAACTTTACTAAGACTAACAACAACAGCTAATCCTACTCATACGCCTACTCATTAATATCAAATACCCCGTTAAGACAATCGCAATCAATTACGATCAACTTGCAATCAATTATTCTCATTAATTATCACAAAATAAATAAATTATCAAAAAAGGTGTTCCTCAAACAGGAGTACCCAACGAGCCATTTTTTAAAAAGTGTTTTATTTTACTTCATTTGGCATGAAATGAACTCTAAACATCTTTAAACCTGATAATTAAATTTAGTTATGGAATGATTTTATTCTTAATTTGCCAGCCAGGAGCAAAGAAAATATTGTGCCAGCAACTTTGCGCAGATCTGCCAGCAGAATAAAACATTCATATACTGAAACGTTACTTTTCGGTATAGAATATAAAAGCTACATTTAGCACTGTTTTGTGCTTTGTTATATAAATCTCATATGAACAAGTGCATCTCAGTTATATTTCTATGCCTTAATGTCATTTCTATTTGTAACCGAAGAGTAATTATGCTATTACAAACATATTATTTATTGGGTTTTTATTCTCATGAAATGCCAGGAAAATACAAATTATGTGAATTGCAAATTTTATCTTTTCTGTTCTGTGAAAACGCCAGCAAGATAGAAATTGGAAAAGAATAGATATTTCACCGAATAAATCGCTGGGTACTCCTGCTCAAATCTCCAAGCTAGAACGAATTCTCTCCAAGCTGGGATTTGCTGGGGGACACCTTTTGTGAGGAACAGCTCATGAGGTACTCTTCTCTTATTGTATTGCTATGTTCGAAAAAGCGGATAATAGATATATAAACTACAGTTACTATGCATGTATATGTTTCGTAAATAGAAAAAAAACATACTAGTGTGGATCCTGATATTTTCTATGACAATTTCGTTTTAAAAGAAATAGTTATTTGAAAGCGCCAGGAATTATCTGCATGATAACACAAATGTACTATTATAAATCTTGTTAAAAACAATACCTAAGGAGGACATAATGACGGCATCATTATTGAAATGAGCAATATTCTCGAATTTATTCTTTTATTTTGCACTGCAACAGTTTCTGCAGCCAACATTTTATATGATTTAACAAAGGTACTCTATCGTAGAATGGTGTATCTGGAATTCGCTGGAATCTACAATTCGCGGACACATGTTATTTGAGAATTACTTGAGACCGTGATCGTGTTTTGACTTGAGTGTGATAGAAAACTGGTTTCTCAATGTATTCCCATATATTAGATGGTTCAAAATATGAATAATTCTCGAGAAACACGTGTCCGCGAATTACAGATTCCCGCGAATTCAAGATACACCCGTCTAATTGAATATGCCCAATAGAATTCTAAGAGACATCCGATGTCCTCATTACGGAGTCAAGTTGTAATATAACATGATGAAATCATATGTGCTATGTGCTCCTTTTGTCATTTATTAAGTGTTATATTTATTTGTGTATATGTGTACCATGTATAATTTTTTTAATATAATTTCAGAAGAAAAAATGAACAATTGACTCTCGATTTTTATGAACATTTGTAACGTATATGCATACAGTATAAACATTAAACCAAAGTCAATCCAGCAAACAAAAGAAGAGCATTAACTGCTTATTGATACAGGTCTTGAATCTCCTCCATCCCTTCATCAAATGGGTCAAATCCAATTTCACATCACTTGCGATCAATATAATTCATCTCGATTTTTAACCGTTGCCCCATTTTGAACATGAGCAGTGGTCATATTTGAAACATATATTTAACTTGGGATCGATCCAATTTGTTTAGATAATCCAATAGGTGTATTTGGTACAGGTGTATGAATAAAAAGGCCCGCATTCAAACCAAGTTCTTAATTGAAATTCATTCAGAAACCAATCAACACCACGTTGTACATTCGTGCTCATTCTACATTGCCAAAACAACCTAAGTAAACTTAATCGTTACACAATTTTACACAGTTTCATAAACATACATATGATAAAAAGTTGAATTATCATTTTGATACAACGCAATTACAAATTGTTAGAACGGACATTTCGCCGGCACTGCCAATAATAAAGAAGAGCGCTTCTTATAATCTGGCATAACAAGGGGCGAATAGCTGTGATCAAACAATGTATATGCTCGGGACCGAGACAGAGTCATGCTATGATGAATGACACTTGACACGGCATGTTTAAAAAATGTCTCAAATTTTGAAAATTAATTTTTACACAATAATCCTGTTCTGATATGGGTCATATGGGTCATCTATATACATGTAGGTAACACTTTGAGAGGAAAACTTCCCTCGAAAACGAAAATCTACATTTTTGTATATGCGATCAATTTTCACATTTGTTTTAATGAACAATGTCTATCTAAATGAATGTGAATTATACTGTTATCAGAAATTCAAATTGATTCCTAAAATCTAAATAAAAGTATCTTTAATATCTTAAGAATATAAATTCGAAAGGGTTTAGATCAATTTGCCAAAGGAGCAAATTATCGGAGGTGGTGTGTTCTTCAACGATCAGCCCCCGTTGATCAAACAATAATACAATCAAACAATAATAACGAAATTATCGGAAATAGTTGTGTCATTTTGAAGCAAATCTTTAAAGGTTTCTATCACAATCGTATAAGTAATCGTGATTGTTTCATTGGTGCTAGTGTTTCAACGGGCTGTGTCATTGTTATACCACATTATTAGATGATGTTTCTAAAACTTACAAACCTTTGGTTGAAAAGGATTGTTCTATGAACTCACACCTTAATATACTTATCACGTTGTTTTAGCGGGCGTTAATGATATTTGAGGTCCGACGTTTTTATTTGAATCCCGCATTTTATCATTTGAAGCCGGCTAAATATCATTTGAGATCCGAGCGTGCGAGGGACTCAAATGGTATGTAAGGGATTCAAATGAAAAAAAGGAATTCAAATAAAAATATCGGGCTGCTACTTTCATTTGAAGCCGGCAAACCATTAAAAAATGCCCTGTAGAACAGTTTTAATATACCGCAGTGCCTCACAAATCGATAAAAGTATTTGTTATATATAACGGCTGACATTTAAACCAAACAATATACACGATTAATCGCTTCACTGACTTTCTAGAAACGTAAACATCAAGATAAAGTTGTAATAAAACTGTTATAGTTTCATGCAATACTGACACGGGGATGTCAATATGCGCAGCTAAGGCTAAATCTATTCGTTACTTACATCTAGTTTGAATAATAACATATTATAAAACTTGCTTTATAAGCGGTATCCTATGTATATTTGGACCTTGAACATGCAATATAGTTTAAGTGTCTGATTCTTAGTGACTTGGGTGGAATGATGCAAGAACAGATAACAATAGAGATGATGCTCCGCACCCTATCAAGGACTTCTCAATTGGTTATTAAAATGAATTATGCGCATTGCTACCACGTCTGTAATCAGTATTCTCATACGTAAAATCAAGGCAGTTCTTACAATGTATGATCATTTCTAGACGAACTCTATTATAAGGTCGTTGACCTTATCAAAGTTTGCTGCATTATGGGATCATTGCATACTTGCGAAAGCAGATAAAAACAGTGATGTGATATGAATATAATATTGATTAAATTACATGAGGTAATAACATCATTTAGCTTCATTTAAACAAATTTATTGGATGAATGTTTATTTAAAAAAAAACAGTATAAGATATATTGTCTGATAAATGATGCTAAGTTTGCAAAAAGTATGAGAGCAAAACTTGTCAAATGTCACAAAAAGTATTGTATTGATGTTACAAAGATACAAAGATCATTTTAAGCTTTGTGTTTCTGTCAATGGATTTTCCATGTGGTAGCCGACCGGTAATTATCGGAAAACATGTAAATTGATACCTGATTATGATAATATTCACAGCTCGCTCCCAGGAAAACGGCTAAATTACCTATATAACTAATATTAATTAAAGTTTAAACAGTCCGATAAGCCCGTTATTATAATTGTTTGAAAGATATACACATTTGCAAAATACGTAGAAATGTGTTTGATATGAGATCAATGTTTGATATGAGATCAAAAAATGAATCCGCTGTTTCACAGGCAAAGGCAATGTAATAAGAGGTTACGAGCTATCAGTTGCTGTTTTATTAGTATTTTAAAAAATGCACGCTCTACAAAAACGCAGATCACTTTCAATCACTTAAGCAATGCTTTCGCCTGAGGGAGAAATAACAACAATAATGACTAAGAAAGGTAAAATCGGACATGAAACCTAGTACTAGGCATGCACAGAAACGTTTCATGATTAATAAGTATCTTATACCAAAGATGCAACCGAGCTTCATTTAATGTTATTTTTCAATATATGTTATGATTTACAAAAGTATAAGTATTTCATAGCTATTTTAAGACAATTAAAGGTCATTAACCGATTACTAATAGTTTTTCTCAAGACTGGCACATTATGTGTCCTTGTTTAGATATATAAGTTTATAACGGTATCATTCAAAAATATAATTTAAATAAAAAGGAAAATATTGAAAAAAATGACAATATGAAATATCCCACTTTTAGCAAAGTTAATCTTTTATGTCAACTTAACTTTGCATTCGCATTAAAGCTGCGATCTATAGTTTGTATATAAACATTAACGTTTTAACAATGATCCCTTGGATAACCTCTGCAACGTTAGACTGTTTTTATGCATTGAATATAAGCCTCAACACTATCAAATTGCTATATTTTCTTAAATAAAAACATATTTTGATAAGTCAAAGCTTATGCTCACATATCAAGGGGTCGCACTGAACTATGATAAAATGCTATGTATTTATGTGAAATTGACCAAGATGGACAAGTAATCTCTGTTACTTTCTTTCCAAACAAGGTTTACAATATAGTTGAGACAATTTAGAGTTGATCCAAAGAATTGGTCGGTCAAGCTATTTTTTTTTTAATTTGACCCTGGCTGTTAATGTTTATTGGTACATTTGCAAGCAACAATAATCCAAGGAGAAAATGTTATTACCCATCATGATAACACTACATATTTAAGAATAGCGTTGAATACACCTTAAAAGCATTTCAATAGAGAGCTCTCATTCTTCCATTCTATTAAATTATAAACGTACATATCTTAGCATGTTTTCTGATACTCAAAGCCTTGAAATTTGTAATAATATCGTGCAATGTCAAAATAACACCTTACTGACTATCTAACTATCTAACTCAAAATTGCTTTTAAAATTGGTGTTATCGGCGAAATGTGTATAGTTCTAAAGAATGATAAAATGGCCCATAATCGACAGCGTTGCTATTTCTTAACATGTTTTCATATCACAAGGTTCTAAAACACATTAACGTGTCACATATATCAATGAGTTCAACAAAGTCAAATGTTGGTAAAATTAGATTATTCAAATATGTTTTTCTGCATCCTCATGCAATTTTATGTCTTCAAAACCATAGTCCATTACCAAAACTGTCTCCTTAGCTATAGAATTTACCGAATTGGTGTTAATGTTATAAAGATGGTTATATGTGTTGGTTGCTTTTGTAAAAATAACTAAGAAGACAATTTTTTTATGTATTTTTTTTCAAAACATATTTTCTATTTTGTATTTGCATTTAAAGGTCCTTGGAAAGGCATTATGTTGCAGCGATGGACATCATTATGTCTGCATCGGTTACTATCGTTGTGATAATAGGCGTCCTTGTATACTAATTTTACACACCAATCTATAATCAAAGCAATTTTCGGAAAATAATCATATGTGATAAGAAATGTTATTCGTGTGTTTTGATGCTATTGTGATAATCTGTACAAAGACTGCTGTAAGTTGCTAAGCTTATAAATAGCTGCAAATCGCGCAAAAGTTCCATTATTATTCAAGCACAGATTAAGGCAAGTGGACTATAGAGACAAAACGTTGGTCAAATTCGCAGCCTAAACAAGGTATGCAATTTTTATTTTTCTTCTTCATTCAAATGGTTTATAGGTG
Organism: Hydroides elegans; assembly: GCA_001703475.1. Taxonomy (NCBI): domain Eukaryota; kingdom Metazoa; phylum Annelida; class Polychaeta; order Sabellida; family Serpulidae; genus Hydroides; species Hydroides elegans. The sequence continues at coordinate 12,351 of LQRL01093925.1, read as the reverse complement.
TGAAAAAATATCAGTTTTATCTTTTTTTACTTTATTTTTGTGCAAATCATACAGGTGAATTGAATAAAGTTTTAGCTTATTACTTTTGATCTTACACAAGCTATCTTTTTAAATCTACACAATTGTTGGAGAAATGCATATGTATTTAGAGGAACATATTTAACCTTGAGGTATTGCTCTTAATTGGTGCACACTTGGGAAGATTTCTAGAATCTTAGAAAAAATCGTAGTTTCATTGAAAAACTGCAGATACGATATTTTTTGTTTGGCTTCAAATTTTGGAAAAAAAATTGTTTCCATATATTCCAATATACATTATTATTATGATGTTTGCACTTAAAATTTAATTTTCGCAGATTAAGGTATAGTTTTACAAACATTAATGTTCGTGGTTCACGGCTTTTTAGGTTAGGTCCAATCGAAAATGCCTAATTTTCGTAGAGAGTACACCTATTTGTGCTAGGCAGAATACAATATAAAATAAACGTATATTGCACCCTCAAATTATGAACGCATTTTGATAAAATTTACCTTGATGGGCTAACCAATTGCTTTTTTTTTAAATGAAATTTTATCCTTTTATCGAAATTAAGCCGATTGAGAATTATAGTGTGATATAATTACAGTGCATAAAGGCGCTGTAAATATATCACATAAGGATGCATTTTCATTGAAAATAATATAATTTTTCCATCATCATGTAGACAATCACATAATCACATAAAGCATTATACGGTTATACCGTTAAAAGACATTCGAAGGGTTTATTTGTTATTTTGGCACCTATTGTTTGTTCAGTTGCATAACAATGATGAATATAAATTTGATGCAAAATTAAACCGATCGATATTGAACTAAGTAATATATATGTTTGGTTTATCGTTGATATGAAAAAAATACGCTTTATCGTTTTTGATATTAAGCGATAATAACCATGTATACCGAAATATTGTGGTATAGTCGAACAAAAGTTGAAACTATGGATCGACTTATATTATAATTTCGAATGAAATGTTCTTGTGACAAGCAATATCATTTGATACATTCAAACAAAGTGAATCGAATATATTGCAGGTTTTGAATTTAATCATTGATGTTTTTGGCTGAAATATCCTGTTTGATTAATCTAGTATGTCATAATTATCATAAAGTCTTACCGTCGTTGAAATAGCGTTTAAAAATAAAAAAAAAATATTAGAATCCATATAAATATCATTTACAATATATTTATTATGTATTTATATTCCTTAATTTTCTAGCTTTCTTAAGTTTACCTATAATATTACCTATAATATAATAATAATATTATCTATATTATAATTAAATCAATTAAAGCATGTTGCTTAAGGTTCATGTCCTTGTCTTCATATTCCGTGTATATGTGACTACATTTGGTCATATATATATGCATATTTGATATATCAGAAACAATTTCAGCACAAAATCTGGAAAATTCATGCAATTTCATACAGCTTTCCTCTTTATTCGTAATAGCAAATTTAATTGGATTTCACGCCATCTTTATAGCTCATATTTCCTTTATTTACCCATCAATATCTCTGCTGTCAAATTCATTGATTGTCGCCTATTACACTAGTCAGCAGTCAAAATGTGAATGGGTGTTTTAGGTAATGTCATGGGTCACAAATTAGGAATCTAAGCGTTTTAATGCCCCATCGGGTCAGAATTCTTTTCTATTCAGGTTTGAACATTTTTAAACAAAAATTAAGGCGTCTTACAGCTCTCTCCCCTTGAAAAGAGTTTAAGATCGGTATTCCAATGGTTTAATCATATGCAAATAACATATTACAACATGTACGGTCATATCCTCTTTGAATCTGAATATATTATTGGTAATGACATTAATGACACATACGCATACACATTTAAAATATATTTCTTGGCGCATAAAATCATTTATATGATGTAATATTGAATGCTGAACCAGTAGGCGTGACATATAGAAGTTTGAATAAATGTACTTATAGTCAAAAATACATTGTAACGTTCGAGCTAACTTAAGTGAATCCAATCCCAAAATGTATAATTGTAGGTGAACGCCCATTAGATAACATTTATTATTAAGTTCTAAAGTTAAAATACTAAAATGTGTTTCGTTGGATTTCAATATGGTAATCAAAATATAAAAAAAGATGATATGAAATTAAATTGATTAACACATATATATAAATATATTTATTTTTCAAAAACGAAATGTATTATTTCTCAGGACATGAAAGGACGCTAGTTCCGAATCAGAGTAGAATGGGCTTCGCATGTTTTATTTATTTATTTATAATTTCATTTCAATGCTTAGGCTGTTTTAGTAAATATTAAGTCGTTAATACCATGTTTTACACATTTAGATATCATAAGTTAATTTTTTATCAAAGATTGAAATAAAAACAAATGCTATGAAAATTAAATTTCATGGCTGAAATTGCCCTAAGAACAGCAATCAATCCAAGTGTTGTCTACAAAAATACGGAAAAATGTTACATTGGTTTTTAAAATAAATACTATTATGACTGGCTTTTATTATCTCATGTCCAAGACATTATTATAATGACCACTCAAATTGAATATTATTGAGTTTGAAAATAAGGAAAGGTAAACATTAACACACTAGAAAAACAGTAGATTTTCAGTGACCCAAAAATAGTTGAAAACACTTAAGGAATTACAGTCACAAAAAAAAATGAAAAAAAAGTTTAATATGGTTTCTAGTATTGTCGACTTCAATGTATTTTTCGCATTCGCAAATATCTGGATATCTATCAACCGTAACCCCTGATTCACGCATTTGTCATTTCTCCCTCGACTATGCTTATGACCTTGTAATCAGAACAAACAAATGATCAATAGATATACTATAACTTATTCAAAATAGAGGTGCTAGAATTGTTGCAGACATAGGACCATGTTACCCAAATACATAAACACATTCATTAGTTACTGATCAGTATAAGATAATTTAACTTGTTTAATTGTGTACACAAAACTGCGCTTTCCTACTTGTGCGTACTGGAATGATCCTTTTCGTTATTAGCGATCTAGTGATCAATATCTTTTACATCATCGTTTTAAAGAAATCGTTTAAAAGATTTAATGTTCGCTCACCGTAACAATGAAATACACTACGTGTCTCTTAAAACTCATACCGACTACTTGTCACATTATATCCGTGCTTAGGACATGTTTTCATGAATGGCTTATGATTAAGTATATGATTTGTCCAGTCATTAACAATATTGACACTATAAATGTATTGTATGTGTTATTCGCTTAACGATTTTGTCAGAAAACGCGAACTTTACAGTTGATAGATATAAATACAATGGATCAGCATTGATGATCAATTGTATTTATTACTACTGAATAACAACACACAACTGCCTCTTCCTAATCGTGTGAACTTGTGCGTAAAATGTTCTATTCCGTTATTTGCGATCCAGTGATTAATATATTTCCATGCTTCATTTAGAAAATCAACATTTTCTTTTAAAAGTGGTTGTGTTCGCGCACCGCGACAGTGAAATGCACTCTCACAACATTAGTTTGTCTTATTGCAATCGGCGCACAGTATGCATGCAGTGAAAAAGGAACCGAGGAAGCGAATCCCCAAGCAAATAAGCCCTTAGCTTTTTCTGGAATCAACACGGGTACAGACGCCGTGATTGAATCCCGCGAGGAGAAGATATGCACAGAAGTTTTAAATTCGCAATCATTGGAATCAATCGAAAACGACACAGACTCATCGAAGATTGTTTTGAGCCAGTAAAATGAACATTTGTAGTTAAATCTTTACAAAAATAGACTCTATGTTGTGCTTGCTCTTTTAAGAAAAAATATTGAAACATATTCGATCTTGAAATTCAAAGTTAATAATGATTATTCTATAAAGAAATAGACAATGCTAAAGTTTATACTTAAGCTGTTTGAGTATTAAGATTTTTTACTAGCAACTACATTTTCCGTGTAGAATTTGATTGTGATTATTTGTTTTATTTTGTTAATAGACTATAACACATTTTCAACATTTAACAAAAATATGTATCGGTTATATGTATTATGGACTAATAGCTACATTTTCTACTCTAATGCTCAAGAACCTACTAATTTCAATTTTTATCTTGATAAATTCTATGAACTTCAATATTTTTATAATAAATGTGTATTTATATGATTTGGAACTTATCGCTGCTTGCAAATAAAATCACCACTTGCGAAACAAATAGTGTTTCTTGTGGTAATGAAAATCGTTCAAATGCAATTGCACTTTTATGACATTGTACAGATTGACATGATACTTCATTGAATTAATTTCAAAGTATTACAATGAATACAAAGAATATCGCAAGTGGCTTGAACATGGTACCGGGACTCATCACATTTTACCGGAACCTTAGAATATCTATCAAGGAACACCACCGAAATGTTACCGTCATCATTGAATACATGTTGCTTTAATATGATTATATATATGCTTCCATATCTCTTCTTGAAAAAAAGAGTGAAAAAAATGCCGAAATTCGATTCTCGACATGATTTAATACGACATTTCAAAATATAATTTTTTTTTGCATTTGAAAATATGAGTTAGACATAAAATATAACTTATATAAATAGCATACATAGATATGTCATCCACCAATTAATTTTAAAAAAATGGATCAAATAGTAAGCTTGTAGATATATGAAATTAATTAAGGCCTCTATCTGTTCTCAAGCAAAGGTCTTATATGTTCTTTCGATGAATCTTGATGTACTAAATGGTGTTATAAATACTGCCAATAGTTATAACTGACTGTTCTTAATATAATATTCATAATATAAAAAGTCAATGCCACGTTGCTCTTGAGTTCTTATTTATTAATTTATCAATATGCTGGTAACTCTTACTTATATATAACGGTAAATACATATTTCTAAAGTGTATCTAAATTGTGAACTAAGGTTTCGATAGAATGAGGCATATACAATTATAATCATTTGGCCAAACTATTTGTTCTATATTCTTACTATAAGTTAGACGTATTACCCTAATTTATTTAGATAATTTATATTACCACGTACCTACAGTAAAATCTTGGATGCTTAAACTGATAGATGGTGTTTGTAAATCCAATGTATGGCAATTTAATAGAGGCACTGAACACACTTTATTTCATACAGTTTAACATAATAGAATATAAATAAACATAATAACGTATCTAAAAATCTTATAGTATCGTGCATTACTCTAGATATGCCAAGTTCCGGGACATTTAATCCATGGGTGGAGTTTTGCAATGACATATATCTCCCTTCACAAGAGTGACTTGTTTAAAGCTCATTCATAGCTTTAATAACAGAATTATGTGCTGTTGAAATAGTCATCAAATTTTAAAAGGCAGGAGAAGCAAATAAAACTTGTCTCATAGGTATTGTCTCAAAATAGAGCATTTTTCGATGACGCAATCTTAATGGTCTAATAATTATGCAATCTACTTTAAAAATTACATTTTACCAACATTTGATTGTATTTCATAAACACGCTGCAAGGTTTGTTAGTTTGACTTTAATATGTTTACATTTAGTACAGGCACATTGGCAAGCAACTCGTATATTGACATTCAAAATCGTTTGTTGTTAGGCTATGTGTTTTATAAATCACACATGCATTATCACTTCGATTGATCACAATTTAAATCAGCTTTGCCAATTTTATCATTCTGCGCTGTTACATCGGAAAATCGGAAACGATATAAAAAGGAAAAGCTTCCTTCATTTAAAGGTGTCCAGATAATTTATTATGTTTTCAAATGCAGCATTATCTGTATTTATGCATTGATTAATCACTAAAATTGTTTGCTGTTTTTCTAAATCACAAATCGAGACGGCAAGGTTTCTCTGATAAAGTCACAAACCATATCATAAAAGTATAGAAATGATTTATGTTTAAATAGTAATTAATGTTGTTATCGTCAGTTTATGTTTGAAAGACGATTATTAATGTTCATAAAACACTTTATCACAAAATTGAATTGATTATTCACTAACATTAGCAAATGTTTTATAGAGAAAGCAAATCAATGATTAAATCAAACGGGATTGATCAAGTGCAAATATATAATCTTAAAATTGTTACAAATAAACGTTGAGTCGTATTAAAATTTCAAATAAAGTGATATTGGGTAACATTCCTGAAGGGGAAGGAACTCTTTCTGGAATATTTAAAGCATCTATAGTTCTTAAACAGAAAATACAAAGAAAAATATCGTAAGTGCTGCAAATTTCCATAGCAAACCCCAGTTGATTTTTAACATTCGAATAGATAAAACCTATTTTTTTGATGTTTACCAAATATACGTATAATATTTATATCAAAACATATTATGGGCATTAGTAAGACCAACTTGCATAAAAAAATGATTTAGAGAAGAAAACACTTCACGATAAAACAGACCCATGTTTATTCAAAGTACATTATAAATTTCAAAATGTAATATTTAACTATCCGTTTGTTTAAATAACATTGTTGGACACAGTTAGAGATATGTTGAATGAATTCCGGATACATGTTTTCCGCTTGCTCGTATATATCATTAACAATTTGTGACTATCATAAGTCAAATATGATAGTAATATCAAATAACAACGGTATATATAAACGGTATATGAATTGCAAATTTTGCACCAAAACTGGAAATACGTTGGTTACATGAAAAGCACCACACACTGTCTCACATATCCATTTGGGTTAAACACAAGCCGAAATTTATCCCAAATCAGTCATTGAATATAGAAGCTGACTTTAAATGTAGGACTTAAATAACAACGTTTAAAAAAATAAAACATATCAATTCTTAATAGATATTATTTATCATATATCAATTAGATCAACGCTATAAACACAATTATGTATATATTTAGCTTTGCTAATATACAAATAATATATGTTTAAACAGAAGGAGTCTAAATGTGTATATGTCTTTATATGCATCTCGTAGTACCCGTGCCCTATGAATGTCTTGTTTGCTTTAAGAGTGTATAGAAAACAAAAACATAAAGCCTGTCACATGTGTGCAACATTTTGTAACCTTACCTCGTAATATCATTCGTAATTGTGTTTTGTTTTACATTTCAGAATGATGACACTGACTCCAGCAAAACTAGTTTTCCTTTTCGCAATCGGTGCACAGTCTGTTAGCAGTGAAAATGGAAACGAGGACTCGAGTTCTCCAGCATACAGTCCCTTAGATCCTAGTGAAGTCAGCACTGGTAATGATCCATCCAATGTGGCCCAAGAATTGCATAGCCTTGAGATATCTTCTGCAAATGACAATTCGCTCACGGCTGCGCCCTTAAACGATGCATCCAATGTTGGAGACAACATTAGAAAAGAGAAAAACGACAATGCGGCAACAAATATTGATCATGAGGCATCTTCAGGAAATGACAATTTAAACGGAGCTGCGTCTGTCGATGAGGTGTTGGATACGGGCAATGCAGACGATAACATCATTGATGTGGCTTCAGACGTCGATCCAGTCGGTAATTATTCCGATCGGCAACCACGGGAAGGTGAACAAAGTGAAGAAGACGCCATTGATGATGTCGATACAGACATTTGATTATCAAACAAATCATATATCTATGCATTGGTACCAATTGACTTAGATCTCGACCACTCTTGACGTTATTTGAGAGGTTTACTAACACTGGCCTTTAATGTATTGCTTATGGTAAAACTCCAATTGCAACCAGCTTTGTAAAACCAGGGTAAATGTGCGTTTTGAGTTTCAAATAAGCCATACCTAATGGGGAATGGGTTCGTTAGGAACTGCAGGACCAAAATGCTTCCAATGTAGATAAACCCTTAAATATTTCAGTCAAACTGCACATTATCTTGAAACACATATTATCTATGTACTTTCAAATATATATCTTGCTGGCATATCAACTGAAAATATGTTTTGCAAATGCAAAATGCATTTCCTGGCATTTCATACGATTGTAAACCAAGTTATATGTTCTATTACATGTCAGTAAAAACTAAATACTTCGGGAAAACAAATCAATATATCAAGGTTATTCGTCAGGCTGGTGAGTGCAGTGGTACCGGGACAAAGTTTGTGGTTTACATTGCTGGTTCTTAATAATAGAAACATAACTATTTAGGAATATTAATTTTTAAGTTATCATCAAAGGTCAAATAAGAAACTCTTTTAACATGGTACTCCTTTTTATCATAAAATTTGATTGTTTAGGCATTCATATATTCATACCTGCAGTTCATTGACATTAAAACTTAGAATTAAATACCCCGATGGCTTTACCACTATGTTTATAAATTTAAGTTATATTCAAGTACTGTAAAATGCATAAAATGTATTAAATTACTTTTGCTCTATATATCCGATCTATTTTCCGCACTTTCATATCATAATTAAAAACGTCAATACAAAATATGGTCACCATTGTATACAAATAATAGATTTAGCAATTAGCATGCAGGCACACACAAGCAATGTGATAGATATGAAGCTGTTTTAATACATTCAATATTGGAAATGAATGTATCTGAGGCATTCCATGCCAAATCAACCAATTTCCGGAAAAATCCCCGGGTCATGGTTTTAAATCCTGTTTATATTTAAACAATGTTAACCTCAACTGATTTGATGGGGATATGCAAAATTTTAGCCCCGAAATCGAAATAACCTATGAGATATGGGCTCTTAAGTAAAGAGGTGCCTCGAGCCACTTAGTCATTTTTTTTTTGGCTAAGATTTGTTTTCGCATATAGACTGCGAAAACAACTTTATTTTTTTTAATAAATTGAATTATGAACATGTAATGAACTATAAACACTATAGTAATAATATAGTAAATAAAATCACATCAATACCAAATCAAATGCATTCTTTGATTGCAGCTTGCGAAAAGTCAAGATGGACCAGCGTAAACTGAACGACAATGCAAATACTCTTGTTGATATGGCAAAAGTGAGTGTGATTCTATATTTATCATTATAATTTGTCAGTTTCTTTATATTTTCTGTCCAGTTTTACTAACAATATCATGCACTGCTGATTGTGCTCACTGGTGGTTAATTTTTCCTAAATTGTATGTGGTTCACCATTTTTTTTTTGAAAAACTTGATTTCAATTACAAAGAATACATCGTACAAGACCAATACTCTCCACTTTACTTAACCTTTACACTATACTAAATCATCTATGTCAGGGGAAGCTGAATAAGTGAAATTAAGTTAAATGTTAAGGATGGATGGAGAATATGAGTCCTGATCTTCAATTTACTAACATAGCCGTTCCTAGATCTTGTTATTATATTTTTGGTGTTTTAATAATGAGAAGTTTGATTGGAGATGTCAATGACGATTGATAGTTTCACTTCAACGATAATTATGTAAATGCAATTATACTGAGCATATTTTAAAACGCGTTTCATTCAACCCGACATATAAGATAAAATACAATGTAGATAAGGTAACTAAAGATATTTGATACACATGTAAGAAATGAAGGAAAACTATTTCATATCTGAAAAAAATCTAAATATGTTGATTGTCCAGTTTCATTTCCATTTGCTAAATTTTCATTAAGATATCAAATATTAAATTCATGGTGAGATATCTTACCTTTACATTTGCAAATTCATCGCCATTTTTCAAGTCTTAGTTGCAAAGGGCGCAATCATTTTTTTTTTGTTTTATTTCATTTTTATATATATTTTTCATTATATTATACACATATGTAACACATCATTCATACTGACACTACAAGACATACAAATACAGGACAAAACATTGACAACACAATTGCTTTAAAAACATTTTTTTAAATTGAAATACAAATGATACAATTAAGAAGTATGTAAACATATAAAGTTTATCCTTAGTTATTGATAATTCATAAAATAATTACAACTGTTTCTGACAAGTACACAATAGTTTGACCATTTCAAGGAAAATTGTATTTCCCTTAGCATGTTTTTTTCTGCCACAATACTTAAATACAGTTTTTTCAAAAAGGTTTCAATAAAAAAGTCTTTTTCCTGACCACAAATATCACATATTTGCTTTTTGATTATAATGCACAACATATTGTCAGCTTGATCGTGTACACCGAGCAAAAACTCGTCTCTACATAAATTCTGTATGGTAGGGCTATTGATTTCAATGTATATTGATTGTAACAATTCCTGTGTTGTTTGGCAATCTACTAATGCATGTACCAAAGTATCATCAATGTCTATATTTTTCTTTTTACAATAGAAACATACATTTGAATCTCGAATTCCCCATTTCTTTAGATTTGAAGCGCAGTTAACTATATTATGTATGATCTTAAATTGAAAAGCTATCAATTGTGGCTCTTTTGTCGAACGGCGACATAAATTCATGCTATTCATAACTATTTCGTTAGCAACGCTGAATTTCTGAAGCCATCGGCTCAGAGAGGTGGGCGGTTCAACCTTGTTGTTCATAAAATATTGATAAAAATCTTTGCTTTTTGCTTTCTTGATATTCAAAAATAAAAATATGTCTGAATTAAAATTTATATTTGGCCTTGCCTCTCGCACCAAGGCTTGAATGTCGGGGTTATTTGCATATGCAATTTTAGCCGAATTGACAATTCCTAAATATCTTAAGAAATTTGTTCTGATTTTGAATTTATTCTGAAATTGATCATAGGATAGCCATGTACCTTCTTCATTTAGGAGATCGTGAATATACACTATCCCGTTTTCATACCAATTCTTTAGGAATAAACTTTTGTTTTCCACTTTAATCAATCTGTTGTTCCATAGGATACATTTACATTTGGGATGCAAGAAGATTTCTTGAGCATAATTCAAAATATCATGGAAGAATTTTGGCATATCGGGCAGACATTCAGTATCGTAGAAACATCGTAATATGAAATATATACCGCCAATATTTTCGAAATACATTTGAGCAATATCAGCCCACCCAGTATTATTTGATATACGATATATCCATGCCATTTTTAACGATTTTGATTGGGAATGAATGTCAACAGTTTTTAAACTTGTTTTGTCAGAGATCATGGTAGTATGCTTTACTTTTGCGGGTTTTTTATTCCAGATGAAATCATTCAACACAGATTGGGCTTTTGTTAAAACCGAAAGTTCGCATTCTGACTGGGAAAAAGAGTATATCAAATTAGATATTCCAAAGGTTTATGACACTAGATTCCTTCCTACTATTGTAAGGCGTCGTTGTGACCAAATTTGAAATTTCTTAGACATTTTATTAATTTTATTTGTAAAGTTAACTGCGCTTTTTTTAACCCGGACCCTACCAATGCATATACCCAGCATGTTAAATGTATCTTTCGCAACTTCCATATTCATTACAGATGTTTTCTATTTCTCCATGGACCCAGATAGAAAAGTAGTGATTTTTCCAGATTGAGTTTAAGTCCCGACACATTTGAAAATAGGTTTATCGTTGTAATAAGATTGTGGACAGAAAGGTCGCTTTTAAGGGTACATGTGCAGTCATCTGCAAATTGTTTCAACTTATGCTCGTTATTATTTATGACAAGACCTGTAATATCTTTATTTTCTCCATGCACCCCATAATTTCAACACATATCAAAAAGAGATAAACACTGAGAGGGCAACCTTGACGTACTCCTCGCGACAACGTAAACCATTTAGAACTATAACCGTTATTCATTACGCAACTTAAGATATCCGTATAACAACATTTTATCCAAGAAATAAAACCCTCCCCAAAGCCAAATTTTTCCAACGAGGCAAATAAGAAATTCCATTCTACGGAATCGAATGCTTTTTCAAAGTCTAGTTGTAAGATTATACTGGATTGATTTGAATTATCGTAAAGTTCTATTAAGTCTTCTATGAACCGAACACCTTCTCCTATATACCTTTCTTTTAAAAAACCTGACTGGTCGATGTTTATAACATTTGGGAGAGCTTTTTCGATACGTTTAGCTAGAGTTTTAGTAAGGATCTTGTAATCTACATTTAAAAGCGAAACTGGTCTCCAGTTTTTAATTTTACTTGAGTCTTTACCCCGTTTTTCCAATAATGTAATTACTCCCCTTCTTTGGGACTGGGATAGCCGACCGTTTTGTTTGCCTGAGTTGAGAGTTTGGACTAGAACTTTTGATAAAACTCACTGGTAAGACCATCACAACCTGGGGATTTATTTTGTTTAAAATTTTTTAAAGCTTGCCAGCATTCCTTCCATTTCGGAATCGCATACTTCTTTGTGTTCTTCTGCTATTAACAGATTTGTCTGAATGGTATTAAGGGTCGATTTTATATCTTCGGTGCGTACGTTATTTGAGG
>LQRL01093911.1:3168-13598 GCA_001703475.1 Hydroides elegans | reverse complement strand
ATATATAATATATGTATATGTATCATGCATTTTGTTGTTGTTTTTATTTATCATAGCTGCTTGTTGCGGTGTCAGACTGTGATTGCCCTTCAGGATTCGACGGTGACCAGTGTGAAAATGGTAAATAAATGTGATTTATAATTGTAGATAATTTTATTGTTTTTTGCTAGTTTCACTATAATCAACCTTGATGTTTTGTAACAGTATGAAAGTATGAAATTACACTTAAGATTATTAGTACTTTATTGAAGAAATGCATTGTTCTGACCTGATAATTTACTATTTATATATAAACTATATATAAACGATAAAGATAACATGATATAGAGATAATATAAAGATGCATTAACATCGAACTGTAACAGCTGTTCGATTTCGTTCTCTATCAGTGATGTTCTTGTTATCTTCCCTTATTGCTTTATTTGTTACTGTGTTTCATAAATAACAGAAAGCGGAGAAGCCAGTTTCTTCAAAATGAATCCTGGTGCCATTGCAGGGGTCACAATTATGGTGCAATTACTGCTGATGGAGGTAGGATTAATGTTTTAAAGGAAATATGAAACGATATACTTAATGTGTTAAATCTATGTTTTTAAGTTCAAATATTATTTTTATTTACTTTATATTTTTTTAACCACATGTTTAGCAACATTGCTTACAATTTATATCATATTGCATAAGAAACAAATTACTCAGATTTTAAACATTTTAAAGAGAAAACAACGATGATTTTTTTTAAATTTAAGTGGTTTATTTTTTTCTCAATTTTTATTATTCACTGATAACGAATATAAAAGAGACTTACGGGCTATTAGATACGCTTTCAAAGCTTGACATTTTCAGTACAATTTGTTTAAACACTATTGTTTGGACATTTATGTCATAAACATAATGCCTGTTTATAAATGATGTACGCAGCAATACTATAAAACGTTTTAGAGTAATTGAAAGACGCACTACAATAAACACTTTTATTTCTTATGTGTTACACAGTTGTGGCAGTAGTGCTCATTGATAATTAAAAGGCGGATGAACGCAGAAGACGGCAGACAACGTCTAAGTGCTCAGCACTTGATCATGTTTTAAGGCGCATGAATGACTCGATACTGAAACAACATCAATTCTGTAAGAAAACCATTATTTGATGTCCTATATGAATAATTTTTTTTCGGACAAATATGAAATGCCGCATGCATTTATATTCAAGTGTGACGTTATAAGAAGCTCTGTCATTTTACTTGTTTTTTCGCTAATTCGAAATATTAGAACAGTATAACAATGTTACAAGTATGTGCAAAATGTTATTTCACTTTGATAGGATATATTCATATAAATAAAATAGAAGCATGCTTAAGATAATGTTAATACTTCAAGATATAATAGAAATCAAACTTTATATATGCTGTGTGAAACTACAGATTGCGGTTTCATAACAGTTGTTTTTCGCTGAGTTGAAAAGTTGAGAATTAAAAAGTGGTGCCAAATAGATAGGCATAAGATATTTTTATCACTATTATAATTGTTGATTTCTCTAAATCACATCTGGTTTTGAATAAATTATATAATTAATACAAGTAAATGTTTGCATTGGTTTGTGTCTTATATCTTCTAGTTTTATATTTGTACCTTCCGTCTCTTTATGAATCAAAAGTAATTGTGTATGTTATAAAGTGACCAATGTCGAAAATAACTATTTTGAAGTTGTCATGTTATGTTCATTCAGTAGTTGATATTTATTTTATATTTTGCATTGTTTGTGAACAGTTATCAATCAATTGTGGCGTTGTGTTTCAATCATTATATCTATAAAATATAAGCAATACACTTGACGTTAACGATATATGTTAAATTATGATTGTTGTTATAGAAACGATTGAGACTGAAATGAAGCTATTGATTGTATACAAGGCTTGTATACAACACATATATACCTTGAAGATATATATACATGTATATAGATTTACCTTAAAAATTGGACGTTTTTTTTACAATAATAGTCTTTGTTTGATATCTTTCATTCATTACATAACGTAATAACAACATAAACTGAAGTAAACTATAGAATTGGTTTGTTTCGCATGTAATCCATGTCTTGTAAAAATAAAGAATTATATTGATTGTTTTGCTATATGTTTTTTTTTAATGTAACAAATAAATGTGGCGTTAAAAATGTGTATTTTTTCATATGATGTGATATCAAAGATACGTCCATTGCTATCAATTCAATGTGGATCAAAAAAAGGGATATGACAAGATGGATAGGCTATTCATATTTTGCGTTTTGTAGTTAATATGCTGTTACTTTAAGGCAACATGATTCTAGATAAATGGTTACATTGCAAATATTCACGTTTATTTGCTATCAAATAGAGGTCGTGTTGCTATATGCCCTTAATTATGACTTCCCAAACGAAAATTTTCTTCTAGCTTGCTTTGTCTTAAAAAAACACGATTTCGATTGTTTTCTTACGCAATGAATGAAAAGGACAGCAAAGCACTCGCTGCATGATAGAACATGATAAAAATCATTAGGACAGAGTGTTTTGAAAAAAACTTTATCAAATTCCACTTCGTGTAGTCTGAAGGTGTACCTGACACCTGTTCATAGGCTAATGATTTACCGTGACTTATTTAAAAACGTATTTATTTACAATACAATTACAATAGACGCAAAGGAATGTTTTGTCCGAGCGAGTGAGCATTTATACACGATCACACATAAGATATAGTGTTAATTTATGTAAAAAAAATCAAATTTTGATTTTAATACATACTACAAAAGCACGAGAAAATTTTATCGCATATAAAACATACTTAGACATTAAACTGAAGTCACTTTCATCGATTTCGTTAGATATATAAATACGTGTTATCATCTGCAATAGCCTAATACTCATGTAATTCCATAAGCAAATCAGTCCGCAAACAACAAAATGTATCCATACATTAATCCTTATAAAGATATCCGGTCCAAGCTGTCTTAAATTGATATAATTAATTAGGTAAATGTGCTACAATATTTATAAAAAATATCTTAACAGACGCATTTTTATAGACAATTAACATTGAAATAGTAGAGTCGAGTCAAGTCAAGAAGAGTCCCTTTGCGTAGCTCAAGTTATGTTATAATGGTGTCAGATATGTTATCATTTTATCTAAATATTAAAAATGTGAACTTGGTATATAATTTGATTATTTTCATAGAAGTAGCCATAAGCCTAAATGTATGACATATCCTATAGTAACGTATGAGATAGCCATGTTCATTTTTCTGATTATAAATGTTCTTAAAACTGAGAAAGAGAATTCTATATATAATCAAGTTGAATTTGTGAGAACAAAAGGACTATAATTTGTAAATAATTAATTAATTAATTTTTACATAAACATATTGTTAAATACCGTCGTGTTGATAGGAGGAACGAGTTTTTATGTAGTTTTGCACAGCATCTCGTTATTACTTGTAGTAATAATATTGAGGAATCCTTCAATTCCACAATGAAACATTAGCCAGTATCTATAGGATATTCCCTATTATAAATGATTGGGAATAAAATAACAGGAAGATGAGATTTGGTATCTAGCTGCTTGCTTTTTCCCACTTATTTTCATTTTCATCAGGTTCCATGTGTGAGACTGAAATCAACGAATGCTCGTCCGACCCATATACATGTATGAGCAATGGCATGTGTGTTGACTTAGTGGACATGTACGAGTGCACATGTGTTCAGAACGTTACAGGTAATTTTCTCACGCCGTACAAATAAGAATTATAATTACATCGATATCTAGGCAATATCATTCTATTCAAAGATCTAAGTTTTTTCAGTATTATTTGCATCAAAATGTTCATAGTGTGCGTATATCACTGTCAAATCATTACTTATTTCTAGTTATTAATAAAAACTAAATAGCTAATTAGCGATTTCATACCAGTTCAAATATATATACATTTGTTAAGCATGAAATTATGAAAAGAAAGGAAACAATGTTTTATGGTTTTCTACAAGTCAATTTGTGCATATGGCGGAAGTATATTGCTGGTTTCATACTTTTTTAAAAGTACCAACTGCGAATCGTGAGTTTAAGTAGATTTATATTTGTTTAGCATCAAATTATAAAAAAATATATGTAAAAAGTGACATTTTGAATTAGGCACCAACTGTGAAATCGGCCCATGTGAAACCTATGAAACGGATTTTGTAGGAGAGACATTCTGTGAAAATGGCGGAGAATGTCTAAATGTCATTGAGAGTTATGGTGACGTAAGTATGACATCTACTAATCTATATGAGGTGTAAAATAATGAACAACTTAGCTGCAATATATCCCCGGAGAAGATAAAAAGAGCGAAATGAAACCAAACCCTTTTCCTCTCTCCTTTATATTTTTAGAAAATAAATTACCAGATAAAGGTTACCAGATTCATTTGAACGGATGCGGACGTTTCCGTTTTCTTTTATTCATATCTTGGATTATACATTCGTTGAGAGGAAAAAACGTTAAGGGCCTGGTCAAAAGGAAATCGTCTTCGAGCATTGTTATCTGATCAATGAGTTAGTTTCAATAAAGTCCTTACGGGTACATCAAAAACGCTCATTGCCTGAAGGTTTTTGAGTTCCCATCAAAATTGCATTAAAAATGACGGTTGTTAGGATTTTATGTTAATATACGCTAAATAATCTCTCTTTGCGGCTAGGTCCTCATGCAAGGATATCTCACAAAAAGCTTTCCATTTCTCTTAACCGGATCACATAAATTTCATATGATTGCCAGGGATTTTTCTTGTCTGTATAGCCTTTAAATCTATATAAGAGAAGATTGATGCCAAAAGAAGGTTATGTTTACAATCGGCGTTATTAGTGAAGCAGGGTCAAAAATGGCTTTTGTCAAATTTTAACTATGAGTGGTTATTACCCATATTACTTTTAAAGATTGTTTTCATTTTAGATGGTCTGCAACGCTTTGTGTAAATAGAATATTGAGTATGATTTTCATAATATTGCACGCACCCCTTTAAGTGTCAAACAAGACATGTATGTATCTCTAAGTTATTGACAGGGAACCGAGGGGGCACATTCTGTTTAATTTACAATAATTTGAACAATTTAAGAATCGGCAACATTTTCTAAGTTTCTCAAACTGCTCCCAAATATGAACCAATTTAAACACATATCTCTGGATTTTACTTTTTTGCAACAGATGACAAATTCTTAGTTGTTTCATATTGATATATTTCGAAAAGAATAGAATATTTGAGAAAAATGTTATTACAGTTTAAATAATCCCGTGCCACATTATAAGTGTATACCAATCTATGGGTACATATGTATTGATATATATATATAATACATTGTTATTACTTGTTTTTTTAAAAGCTGATTGTTGCTGTGTCGGAATGTGATTGTCCTTCAGACTTCAACGGTGCCCAGTGTGAAAATGGCAAAATATGATTCATATATTTTTGTTATTTATATTATACTCTTCGTTAAAATATTATAATAGCATGTTATGGTTATTTTATACAAACAAAATAGACGATAAGAACTGTATTGAGTAATTGCATTATTTTGACCAATCAAGACGTATATTGCAACATACAGATAATATTATATCTCATTTGTTTCCTATTTATTTACCAGTGCCATATTGAACATTAGCATTAGTACATATGACTCTGTAGCAACTGCCCGCTTTTCGTACCTTGCCAGGTTTGTTCCTGTTATTTCACTCGTTGTTTTAACTGTGTATCAGTTTAAACCATGTAACCAATGTCGAAAACTAAGATTTTCGATTTCTCTTTCCCATTATTTGTTATTTTGTTACATATTAACATATGATGAATAGCAATAATAATGCAATGAAAATAGCGTATTTGAATTTAACTTTAAGTATAATATGCGGTTCATGCATAAAATATTGATGACTTCAATAACCATTATTATTTATACATTATCGTAAGAGTCTGGAAATAAATCTTTTTTATCTTCTAATCAAGGCTTCAGTTTGATTGCTTATTTATTACAACTGTGGAAGTCGAAAAACTCCATCCCCTACTATGGTCCATCTATTTGCTTGGTTTGATAGCAATTATATAATATGTCGAGCTTTAGCACCGTGGTCTTATTTCGCTTTTCATTCGACGAGATGGTTATTTCATGTTAGGGTAGTTCAATCTAAATATACGGTACCAAACAAGTGAAGCTCCTCCTCGATTTCTCACAATTAATCCATGTAGTATTGCACATATTCAGAACTTATAAAAATTAATAGAATGAAATAATAAACAAATACAGTTTTATATATATATTTTTTACATTTACGCCGATGCATTATTGTATTGAAGACTAATTTGCTACGATCAAATAAGTTTCAGATGTTGTGTTTATGATAAAATTGGAGGTACCTTACGGTATCTTAAGCTTGCTCAATTATAAAGGTTTTGGGCAATACACATGAATAAATGCGTGGTCGTATTAAACGTTTTGGAATTTGACTATTTCTGTGCAACGTACATTTAGTTTCATGGGAAACTCAAAACGCACACAGGGAAGGTTCGTTTTGAGTTACCAATAGGAAGACAACATTATATGTTCCTGACCAAACAAGGTAAAATTCTACAAATTCTGAAACGTGGTCCACTGATTCCCTGTAGGCAATGTCAACAATTAAAACGCAACTTTGCTTACTTTCAATGTATTCCTAGTCGAAAAATCATTTTTAAATAGGTTGCAAGCGCAAAGCGTTATCCCCGTTTTTTTTCTGATTATGTTTTATTTCATTTCTAAAAACACATTGCATGTGTTGAGTTTGTTCACAAGTATAACAACGACAAAAACTCAGTCTTAAGACGTTAGTGTAACAGTGTTGTCGTTTAATAGTCCATCTGACTATCAGCATTCCGGTATCTGGCACCTTTGCTGGCGAAGCTCTCCGTCAACAAATGTGACACAGCCAATTATGCCACTTGGATGTGCTCGACTAATGTGTCTGTAAAAAGATGAATAAGATAGTTATCATAATGAATGACATTCATTGACACTATGATTTATCAGTTTTCTAACTTAATTGTAAGATATGAACGGTGGTTTATCGTCAATGTAATAAGATTAAGGATGAACTGTGAGTAAAACTCGCAAAAACATGTCTGACTTTTTAAAATGACCCAGTCAAGTCTTATTATCTCTCCCCGTGGCTGTGCATAAGTCTCCAAGCAAAACACACATCTAGTACCACAATGTCCATATCAAAAACCTCTCAGTGCTAAAAAAAAAGCTCTTCATAAGAAAATCTTCCCATCTGATAAACTCCGCATGAGACATATTGCCTACATGTATGTGAAAACACCCTAAGTAAAACCACTCTATTTAAAATTCCATTTTGCTCAAATTTACCATGTGAAAAAAATCTACCTAGGCTAAAAAAAACATATACATGCTTCCATATGTGAAATCCATCTTATGTGAAAACATACTCAAATAAAATAAAAAATACTCATGTAAACACCGTCCCATGAAGAAACCGTGTGAAATGTGTGAGCCTCCATATGTGGAATCATACGGGTTGTGGAAACCTATTCTCTAAATGAAAATATCCCACAAAAAACCTCCCAAGTGGAAAGCTTCTAATATGACACCCACCATACGCTCCTCATCCTTTCAACCTGCCCATGTGAAAACCTCTTTATTTGAAAACCTCCCAATGTGAACACCTCCCCATGTGAAAACCTCCCCATGTGAACACCTCCCAATGTGAAAACCTCGCCATGTGTAAACCTCGCCATGGGTAAACCTTACTCCAAATGTGAACGGATCCTAATGTAAAATATCGATGGCGAAAACTACTGTTACCAATGTGTATCAGTTATAGTTCTATTGCTTATTTAACTATATTTACATAAAAATGATTTGTAGACACATTCATACTAATATGTTCTTCTTAGTTGCAGATAAATCCTACTTGAATTAATAACATGATAAATTCAAATACAGCCTCATTCTCAACCCATTAAAACTTCCCACATGAGAGCCTGAATATGCAAATCATCCCTATAAGAAAACGTCCCAATTTGAATCCCCAAACTCCCCCCAACTTCCCATGTGAAAACATTTTCATAAAAAAAACATCCAATTGGTAAACATCTCTATGTAAAATCCTCCCCATGTAAACACCTCCAATTTGAGCACCTCCCAATTAAAATCGTTTCTTTATGAAAATCACTCATTTTAAAATATCTCCAAGTGAAGACCTCCCGATTTTAAGGCCTCGCAATAGAAACGCAATAGAACATTTCTCCACTTGAGCAATCTCTCGACGTTAAAACCTCCACATGTGACAAGCTTCACATATGTAGGGCACCCCTTGCTAGTGTTTTCAAAAAGTTTTCAAATCACCTTTATTCAGCCTTATTCAGCCAAACACCAACAAAATAATCCCTTTTGGACATTAACATTTTGCAAAAAGGTGTTCTTTTTTCCAAGCCCGCTGAGCTATTTCTCCTTTTCTAGTCAGCGTGGAGCAGAAAAGGTACACCTTTTACAATAATTAAACTATTGAATACAACTAAATCACCTTTCATTGATAATAAATAACAGGTTATAAGGTAATTGTAAGCAATTAAGATCGATTTGCGATTACTTATTCTAATGAATTATCACACAAAAAAAGAAATTATCCAAAAAAGGTGTTCCTCAAACTGCTAAAATCTCCAAGCTAGAACGAATTTCCTTTACCTTCACATATCAAAACCTCCCAGGCCTTTTTACGCACCTGCACTTATTTCCAACCGATGCAACCGATTCATCATTGGGAAAATCTGAATCTCCAAAGGGCGTGTAAATCCAAGGAATGCATTCGTTGAAAGAAGCGCTATGACTTGTATTGCCCGTGTAGACTTCCGCGTTTCCGGAAGGGAAGCAGTCCACTAAAAATGAATATCCAGATTGAAAAAGGGAGGGGTGTCTTAAGAAAGAGGGTGATAACAATGCGGTTTCACGTCAAATTTGCTAAAAATAATAAGACTAAAAACAAGTCTCATGAAAAAAAGGTACCTGTCTATACTTAAATGTAGCCGTGGCCTAATCTGTCAAAGTTATAACTACGGATTTAAAATGCAACGAACTGTTAAAAATAATTTACAGAATCCATACAATGTTTCATCAATGGAATTGACTGAGAACTCAAGCGACTTAGTTTACTGTTTATTATCAAACATTTTATGACTCATGTTTATAAAGGCAGATAAATCTAATGATATTCGAAAAGTCTTACCTACTCCACACAATGGACCTGTGATTCCGTCTGGACAATGGCATGATATATATTCAGAGCTATAAGAGCAAAGTCCACCGTATTTGCAAGGGTTCGGATCGCAATAATCATAATGACCAACGGCTACAATAAAACATATATGATAAGGACTCAATCTTCAAAATTGGGAAACAAAAAATGAAAACATACTGTATACAATATATGCCATAGTTGCTGAGATTGGCTATACCGTTATAACGTTCGGTTCTGGATGGTAGAAAAGGAGCTTTCCAAGCCTTCCCCCTTCTCTAGGGTTCATCCCCTCTTTGTATACGCCCAATAATACCCACTCTTCACATGCGTAATAATAGTTAATTATTAAAACGAACGTTTTCAAAAGGTCCACGTATTAACATCCTAAGTATGTTGCAGAACATTTTGGAAAATGCAAAGAAAATAAAGGATATATCTAGGGTTAAGGTGGTTCTCAGGTCAGTATGTTGACTTTACCTGTGCAATAAGGGACAGCACACGTAACTGCCTGGATTGTGCCCTCAACATCCACTAAGCAGAACGGTCCTTCTTCATTATCGGAAGGGTTTCTATACATAAGTATAAATTGAGTTAACACATAATTTCTATGCAATTCATTCATTATCGGATTCTATAGTTTTATACAATATTTGAAGAGCACCCCACGTAGTGTTCCCGAAAGTTTTCCCAACCAAATTCCTGCTGGATTGGATATTTTCAGAAAATACCTTCTTATTAGGAGATTTGAGCAGTTTTGAGCAGCTTGAGAACACCTTTTTGATATTTTCTTTAATTTTATAATAAATAGTCCGAATAATCATTTTAAAATGGATCAAACGTGCTTATATTATGCTAATAAACGTCTACTAATATACTATCATATGGGCTCCGACCTGGGTGCCGAACGAATAAACTATACATGAGGATTTAAACCACACATTTTCCGCATTATTGTGAATTGATTTTTTACGATGACATCCTGATATATCTCAAGCAATTTTATCAAATTTATTATGAGATGTTTCTTATCTTTATCTAAGCAATAAAGCTGTTCCCGCCCTTTATTTTGCAGATATGTTTGGCATGTAAATCGAACAGCACTGAGGATATCCAATCATTCGCGATGATCCTTAATTTAGAAAATGAAT
>LQRL01093903.1:0-13797 GCA_001703475.1 Hydroides elegans | reverse complement strand
GCGGGGACACCTTTGGAACGGCTGTGACTTTGGCTGTTTTCCATATTTCAGGGATAAAGCTTTGGCGGATTGAGTTATTGAAGATACTTGCGAGGGGGCCGGCCAGATAGGGGGCACATTCTTTAAGAATCCAGTTTGGGATTTCATCCGGACCAGTTGATTTATTGACGTTGATTTGTAAAAGCTTCTTTTCGACACTGTCGACGGTTATCGTGTACTTGGCTGGGACGGATATTGGAGGTGTGGGCGGATCTAGTTTGGGTAGGTCGCCGGAAATGCTCACGAAGAAATCGTTGATTTGGTTGGCGAGCAAGTCGAAATCGCCATCACAATACTGGTTTGCGAGGCATATGAGCGAGGAAGTAGGGTCAGGCTTGGTTTGGTTAGACATGTGTCTTACTGCCTGCCACCACTGTCTAGGGTTTGATGTTTTGATATGCTCGACGCGCTTTTTGTAGTGCCGTTTCTTAAGGGTCTTCGCTAGGCGGTGGACCTGGTTGCGATATCTGCGGTATGAGGGCATATCGTTGTTTTTGAACGCCGCTTGGCGCCTCGAAATAAGGCTTTTGAAGAAGTGGTTTATCCAAGGTCTGTCATTATCCTGTTTTAACTTTGTCACTTTGGGTAGGTTTTTATCCAATAGGTTTGAAATCGTTGATTCAAAGAGATCAAACTGCGCTGCACATGATTCTAAGCGATATAAAGGGGTCCAGTCCGTGTTCTTGAGGTCATGAACGAGCATCGTGCGCTCGTTTTTCCCCGTTCTCCTCTGTTCGACATGCTGCGTTTTGACCGTTGAGCGGGTCATGGCTGGGTGGGGTTGCAGTAAAACAGGCTGATGGTCAGAGGTAGCAATTGGTGGGAGAGTGCTTGCGGATTCATACATGTCAACCATATTTGTATACACTTTGTCCAATATGTTATTACCTCTAGTGGGTTTATCAACTATTTGGCGTATTTGGTAGTTTTGGGTGATGAAGTAGTCTTTAAAATGATTGAAATCGCCTGCGAGGATTATACCTGCCTTCGGGTGGCGGTTTAAAAGGGAATCGAGCGATTGGCAGATATGTTGCGAAAGATCGAAACTATTCGCATTTGGTGGGTGATAGATGACACCTAGGATGATTTGCGTGTACTGGCGTGGGAGCCGAAAGGGTCGGAGCGTTAGCCACAGTGTTTCAAAATCGGGACTAGTAAGATCAGTTTATGCAGGTTCGGGCGCAATCCTTTCGGTGAGAAAGGTGTACCATGATTGAGCTGCACAGCCAGCGAAGCAGGTAGGCAAATAGCGTTAGAGCGGCGATATGTTCATTTAGCATGATATATATATGAGCTATGATGAGAGCGCGATGCGAAAGGCGATGGAGCGGCGATGATGTATAATGAAGCCGTTAATGCAGGTTCGGGCGCAATCCTTTCGGTGAGAAAGGTGTACCATGATTGAGCTGCACAGCGAGCGAAGCGGGTAGGGATCTCGCCTGAGATCCGCGTAAAGCAAGCGCGAAGCGAATCGCGTTAGGGCGGCGATATGTCCATGTAGCATGATATATATATGAGCTATGATGAGAGCACAATGCGAAAAGCGATGGAGCGGCGATGATGTATAATGCGACGAAAGCTGGATCGTTGAATGTGCAGCACCGCCATCGAAGAAAGTGAAGATCTCGCTTGAGATCAGCAACAACGGCGAATGCGATGTAAAGAAGCGGCTATAAGCTATCCGACTAAATTGCTTCTTAAATAATCCATTATGTTTTAGAACACTTAATTTTGAGAGCTATACGCCCTAAGTATAAAAATAACCTCGTTTGAATCACTAATTTCAATTTAATTTCAAGTAAAATAAGTAATAATTTTAAAGCAGGGCGAACAAAGAAAACGTGTTGCTTTCGAGCGAGCAACAAGCAAAGTGACAAAGGATTTTGAAAAAAAAAGGCAGTTGCGTTTAGGGCATAGGGATCCAGGGACACGTGATTGGTTGTATTTGAAATTTGAATCCAAACAACAGCTTAGGTCAGTCTCCCGAGCCCCCCTAAAAAGCGATAATTACAGGAGGTGAGAAAAGATACTTGTTTGACATAAGTGCATTAAAGCGTGAAAGGAAAACACACAGATGCCACCTATGCTTGGGCGACATAAACAACAATAATACTACATGTATTATTAAAACATTAAACTTATCTGGACTAGCAACTGTGCATGTTCATTGGCAATGCATGTTTTGAGCTTTAAAACCGCTCTAGAATCTATCCCCTCTTGGGTAATGTAAGAATCATCACCATAAACATGTTGCATGGAATGGACATTAAATATTTGAGTCCTTTGGGTTCATATGAAAGTCTGTGCTTATATACCAGATTTTTGTTCCGAGGGTTTTTCATGTATATTGAGAACCATCACTTTGGTATAAAAACTAGTCTGGTCTTACTGTCCGTCGGGATACATATCAATTATTAATGGTCAATGATTTTCTATGGGGCTTATACATTTGTTTTGGGACTCGACGTCCGTTAATAAAACTATATTTTTACCGAGTTGTAGTGAGTTCCAATGTAAATCGAGTGCAAACATATAAATTACATAAAGAGAAGCAACAATGCATAATGATATACATTGTTCTATATAATCTTAAGATACTTTTTATGCTAACTCGAGGTAATAGCCGACTTGCGATATGACTCGATTTTGATTACATGAACCCAAAAACGATGCATCAACTTTGTGGACTGTAGCTCCACGGGGTATATTTTCACTAAATTTTATACCATTCACTCTCTCTGAAACATGGGCTTGTAAAGGTATTTATTTATAAATTAATGGATCTTATACTGTTATGATAGTGAAGAAAAATATTCAACGAATATGACCATATGATTTTTAAGTTTGAATAATGATTAATAACAAAGTTAGACGACATTTACATAACTCATCATTAAAGGTTACTTCAGAGAAAACAGTTCTGCTCGAGTTGAGGTTTTGGACAAGTTCTTTTTAAGACTTTATGAGAAAATACGATGCTCTCCACTCGCACAGCGGGAATATTGCAAGTCTCCTATTGGGATATTGAAGATTGCCCTAATTGAGATTTCGAAATGAAATTATTAAAATAAAAGACACTTTATTTTTTCAATGTTTTGAAATTGAAAACGAATCAATTCATTGCAATATGTTACGCGAGTGTACATGTTACAGCAGCAGGTTAAATGTCTGCTATTTCATTCAATTTTCTGTTTTGATCACGTAAAAAGGACTGCCTAGAAATAACAAATCAAAGCACTTTAAGACTTCTTTCTTTTAATATCTACTAGACGTCAGAATCAATTGCCGCCATATGATTTTGAACAAGACTGAATTTCAAACCTCGTTTTAAAGAAAACTACATTATCCATATACCTGAAACTTTCATGAAAAATAGGTACACCATATATGTATACAATTCTATACTTACAAATAAATTGATTAAGTGATTATTTCGTGATCACCAAAAATGTAAAACATTTTGGACTCAATTGAAGCCATATTTTATACACATGCAGGTAATCAAACCTATGTGTTTATTCAATTTGATCAGAAGTCTACTGTCGCTGTGCGTGTGATGACCATGCTCACTCTTTATAAACATGTTACTATAGACTCCATATTGTAGTACGTATTTAGACCTCAACACTCAAGAGTGAATACTCTCCGTCGGTGTATCGACTAGTCTATGGTTAAACGGTATATGAATGTTCTTGTTTTATTAATTAAACTTTAGAAATGATGAACGGGGCGTATAGACAGACGGGCTTGTGGGAGCGTCGGGATAGACGGGGTTCGCAGATAGGTAGACGCGACCCAGGGCGAGGGGAGCTTTACGAGGGAGAGATCAGGGCCGACGACGTAAGCAGTTAGATAAAAATACGCACAGGTGAGGGGGTATATTAAATGTGGTGCATAATTCACCACCCTCCCCTGCACGGCTGCCCCTACCCCGTCTGGCCCGATCGCTCCCTCGTCTGCCCCGACCGCTTCCTCTCCCCCTTCTGCGCCTCTGTCCCCATTCGT
This sequence comes from Hydroides elegans, assembly GCA_001703475.1. Taxonomy (NCBI): domain Eukaryota; kingdom Metazoa; phylum Annelida; class Polychaeta; order Sabellida; family Serpulidae; genus Hydroides; species Hydroides elegans. The sequence continues at coordinate 9,753 of LQRL01093903.1, read as the reverse complement.
CTGTCCCCGTTCGTCTGGCCCCGTTCGTCTGGCCCGTTCGTCTGCCCCGACCAATCCCCTGCGCGTTTGTTTAATCGATATATAAATTGTCCTCATCTTGTTTGGATGAATGCGGAAAAAAATAGGATTGAGGCGCTTTCTTACTGTTATTTTTGGCACTTTTACCATGCTGCGTTTTAAATGTCTGGCTCTGAATATTTCAATGTTTCTATATATACCATTTCATTTATTATTTTAATTATAAGAATAATTCAAAGCATCAATTGCAACGATTAATTCATAAGCGATGAAACAAAGAACATTCATATACGATTTTACCATAAACAAGTCGATACACAAATTGCGAGTAGACCCAATTCACTTTATTATGTAGAGGTCTAAATATGTGCCAAAATATAGAATCTATAGTGATATGTATATGACGATCGGGCATTAAGGTAACGTAACACTCATAGTGACAGTAGACTTCTAATCAAATTGAATAAACACATAGGTCTGTTTCCGTGTATTTGTGGGGCTTCAATTGATCCTCGTTGCAGAGTCCAAAATGTTTTACATTTTTGGTGATCACGAAATAATCACTTAATAAATTTATTTGTAAGTATAGATGTATACATATATGGTGAACCTATACTTCATGAAAGTTTCAGGTATATGGATAATGTAGTTTTCTTTCAAACGAGGTTTAAAATTCAGCCTTGTTCAAAATCATATGGCTGCAATTGATTCTGCATTCTATGGATTTCTTTATGTTATTTGCTTCGTGTTTATTTTTTTTCTCGATTCTTGAGTAACAGTCTTGTCAAGTATGCAATTCATGAAGCGGGCTAAGATGATCAAAATCAAACGCAGGTCATTGATCACAGTGACATTTCCAATGGGTATTTTTTTTTAAAAACAGGGCTTGAAATACGGATCTAAAAGTTCTCAGTTGTATTATTATAGGTAATTACCCGTAAACAAGGATACTAAATCAAGTATCATAATAGTGTCATCTTAAACTAATTTGAGAGCTCTTAACCGAAATTCATTTGGTATCCATCCGTTATCGTTTAGAAAAGCGATCTTCCCCAAAAATTGCCATGGAAAAATATAGTCCGGTTGTTAAGCGAGAGGAAATACTAGATTATAACATATTCAATCTGGAAAAAGTAATATACCGTCACCCTAATCGGTTTCGCTGTTTTTCCCCCAAAAATACATAAAACGAGACCATTGTCAGACTGACCATTAAAAACGTGCCAGCTCGAGCATTGTAAAAGTCGCTGCTTTTAACGTTCACTCCCACCTGATGTAAAAAGCCGTAATTGTTTTGCATCCTTTTCTAGGACAGTCTCTTAGACACGGTGGCAAGCGGATATTACAAATGAGACATTTAAAACATTTCTCTGAAAAGGGTTATGCCTGATTAAAGCTGGCCGAGATAATAGTTCCTCTGGTGATGGGGGGAAATGTGAGGGGAAAGTCAGATGTTAATTAGTATGGAAATGAATGAATCAAAATGAAAAAAATGGGAATTAACCTGCTCTGGTCCCCATTCATTGTCACCACGTTGACGAAAGGACGGGTGCTATAAATATTAATAATGCACACGGGAGAAAAGAGACCGAAAGGTGATATATTAGTTTAACATAATGCAGACTAAAGGGAGGTGGGGCATGTTCATATATAGGGTAAAAAACTTATTTTGAGACATTCATTGGATCTAAGTAGGTTATTTCGAAGAGCTAGTTGAAAAGTGAATAATATATGATGTATAGGATATGACTGATAATAAACTTAATTAATAATGAGTATTTTGTTGACCACCATCTATACTAATTTCGTAACGATTTCTTTTAGTAAAATCCATATTCTTATACAACATACAAATCCACCCGACATTTCAATTCCTACCCTAACCAGCCCCATACCCAGTGGCGTTTCAACATCGGCGCGACGCCCTCCAAAATTATATTGATGGCTCTCTCCCCCCCCTTTCGGCTCTATATATTCTTTATAGGCGGGTCACGGTTCGAAATTTTCTGGATCCACCCCGCGGTTATCAATCCACGTGGTTATCAATCCGCGTGGTTATCAATCCACGTGGTTATGAATCCACGTGGTTATGAATCCACGTGGTTATGAATCCACGTGGTTATGAATCCACGTGGTTATGAATCCACGTGGTTATGAACCCACGTGGTTATGAATCCACGTGGTTATGAATCCACGTGGTTATGAATCCACGTGGTTATGAATCCACGTGGTTATCAATCCACGTGGTTATCAATCCACGTTGTTATCAATCCACGTGGTTATCAATCCACGTGGTTATCAATCCACGTGGTTATCAATCCACGTGGTTATGAATCCACGTGGTTATGAATCCACGTTGTTATGAATCCACGTGGTTATGAATCCACGTGGTTATGAATCCACGTGGTTATGAATCCACGTGGTTATGAATCCACGTGGTTATGCATCCACGTGGTTATGAATACACGTGGTTATCAATCCACGTGGTTATCAATCCACGTGGTTATCAATCCACGTGGTTATCAATCCACGTGGTTATCAATCCACGTGGTTATCAATCCACGTGGTTATCAATCCATGTGGTTATGAATCTACTCACCTTTGGCGGTTGATCATTCTCCGGTAGCACCGTCACAAAGACACTCTCGGGATAACTCTGCTTATACTGTCTTTGTGGTCCACCTCCCTTGCCCATCTCCCCACCACCTATATGCGAGGTCAAGAAGAATTATGATTCATTGAACCTCTATTTATACGATCATATATACCTTTTGTCGACGAGAACAATCTAAAATATAGAGAAAAAAATCGTATCAAATTCAATCACACATACGACATGAGTTAACTGAGGTCATTCTCTTCCTATGTGTGGAATCAAGAAAAATCATGTTTCATTGAAACTCTATTGAAAAGAAGATATCTAAATTATTTATTGTCGCAGTTGAATCGTTCCTGTAGAAATAAACACAGCATTGTGTGTGGTTACACGTCAATATAACTGATGTTACAACTGATCTTAAATACAAATCATATCCCCACCTTTCTCCACGACCGATTCGACCATGATCCGAAATTCATCCATCAACGTGTCATTGCCATCGTGCATGTAATAAATCTGCTCGTTGTCCAGTTGCGCCTGTGAAAACTGGATCAATTCAAGATGGCGATTGTCGTCTGGATCGATGAGCCAGCCGCTGGGGAACATAGAATAATGTATATCATACAACATTCATGACTGGGAGGGGTTGGGCATTTTACTAATCGAATACACAAAGTTGATAGCCGACCCAGCCCGATACCCGAAGGTCTGAAAAAGGTCTTTTGTGGTGTACTTATTCTGATTTAGCCTTCAGGTTGAGTCATAATAAACGAAAAAATACTTATCAGTTACAACGAAAAGATAACTTTATCTTTGATTCTTATCATGGGCAGTTTTAATTTCAATACAATTGAAGGGCTCCGTGCAACAATGTGTTAAGTCTGAAATTGACGTTTTGAGAAAACGGGCAGTTAATGTTTTTAAATTGGTCATTTATATAAGAATTGGCAAGTGGCCAAAGGATGAAATAATCATGATCGCACTGATTTTTTAGAATAACTGAAGCATATAGCATGGATCAGTTAATACTTCGCACGTTGCCATACATTTTAGCGAAACGTGTTAAGTCGACTTAACACATTGTTGCACGGAGCCCTTCAATTGATAAATAACGTTAAAAGATTGTTCATTTAAATATTATATGAACACATTTTAGCAATGCATAAAGTAATGTTTCGACACGATACTCGGGTACCCGAGTACCCGAGATCCCGGCACAGCCCTTATATGATATATTTAGACTGATAATAAACTAAACTTAAGTGCAACATAATCTAGGTTACCATAAAAACGTGTTTCCTTTTTCTTTTAAATATTACATCCCCACTTAGAGAACGCATTGGTGTTTATGAAATTATGATGTATGACTGATAACAAACTTTAACCCATTACATGCACAATCATCAAAGGTAAATGAACTTTTATCAAAACATGCTTTTTATTTGAAAAAACAAAATCCTACCTAGAAGGTGCCTTGGTGACGACGTAATTAAGTGAACCGGAAGTGAGGAAGTGTTCTTCCGTTACGCGCAAGATGGCGCGGTTGAGAACCTGCGGTAAACGATAAAAGGGGAAGGGGTCGATTTAATTTATGATCTAATAAGGAAAGAAAAAAAATTAAATATGCAAATTAAGTCAGATTGATAAATATGCTCTTTCTGTTAACACTTAATCATCATAAAATCAAAACCATGATGTAGGACTACATCATTATGAAAAAACTAGGAATTTTTCATCGTTTCAATATATTAGAACGTAATAATTGATAGCTCTTTTTAAATGTCAAAACTCCCATCATACATGCATTTTCACCGGGAAGTTGTAAACATGGTTTGATATTTTTATTGTGAATCTATAACGTTACATAAAACAGAGTAATTGAGAGCTAAAATTGACTTTGACATTAGCTGCAACTTTAATCGAACGTCTTGTTTACCACTTAACACTAGCTTCTTTATTGCTCTGATATAAATACCTCTCGTTTGTAAATATTACATTACAGGTGAAAATCAATAGAGCATGTAAAGAGTTTGGAAGAAATTGATGATGATGATGAAAATGTCAAACAGTAAAACATAACCTTTTATGTTTTGCAAACATTTGACGTTTAAAAAAATGTTTATCGATAACGCGACTGCTATAAAAAGTTGCGATTTTGTGAGATTTTACAGATTTTCTTTCTTGGTTGTCTATTTTCAAGCTCAATATGTTGCGGATGACATTTGTTCTCTTTATTCATATTTTCGTGACGTGTGTGTAAATATTATAAAAATCAAACCCTGGGTCTCTCTACAGGTAAGTTAAAGTCATACACAACAAGCTAACCAGATAAAGTATTGAATTATTATCCAATTGTGACCTTGGCTAAGATGTGTTACTGTTCCCTGTTGAGAATGAGGTTCGTCCAAAACAAGCAGTTGATAAGATTTGTTTGATTCTGACCAAAACAAAAACCATAAACAACAAGCCATCGTTGAGGGCGCAGACCCCAACCGAACGCCAACAGTCAGTGTATTTTGATATCTTGATATAAAGCATGGACAAAGCCTATAACGTGGTTTTAAAACCATTAAATAAAGTCTTTCTCACAACGTCTTTCTCAACGTATTTCTCACGACGTCTTTCTCACATGGTTTTTCTTACAACGTTTTTCTCACATCTTTCTCACAACGTCTTTATCACAACGTCTTTCTCACAACGTCTTTGTCATATCTTCTCATAAAGTTTTTCTTTCATCATCATCCTAACAACGTAATGTTCACAATGTCATTCTCACAACATCTTTCTCACAACGTTTTTCTCACAACTTCTTTCTCAAAAAGTTGTCCTAACTTATTCCTATATACATGTACATATGCTTTTTTCGTATTTCTCACAACATCTTTCCCACACCGTTGCTCTTACATATTCGTCCACACAACGTAGTCCTCACAACATTACAATATACGCGTAATGTTTCTGTGATGTACAAAAATCTCAAAATATCTCATATTTATCTAAGTTCACATCCCGTAATTTCAACATTTTTTTTCTATCAAACTGACACCTCGACGTTGCACATCTGCAATATAAATTCTGTCTCTGTGGGAAGTTTCAGAACCCTAGGACAAAGGCTTTATATCAAAAAGCCGCGGACAAGGTGTTGTACAAACATAACCAAATATCTTTAAATTGTCCAAGTTCAGACCCCCGTAATTTCAACAATTTTTGATCGATCAAACTGAAAACTCAACGTTGCACACCTGTAATTTATATTCTGTCACCGTGGAAAGTTTCAGAACCCTAGGACAGGGGCTTCATATCAAAGTACCGCGGACAAGGTGTTGTACAAATATCTCCAAATATCTCAAAATCGTCTAAGTTCAGACCCCCGTCATTTCGACAATTTTTGATCGATCAAACTGAAACTTCGACGTTGCACACCTGCAATATATATTCTTTCACTGTGTGAAGTTTCAGAACCCTAGGACAGAGGGTTCATACCAAAGTGCCGCGGACAAAGTGTTGTACAAACATCACAAAATATCTCAAAATCGTCTAAGTTCAGACCCCCGTCATTTCGACAATTTTTGGTCGATCAAACTGAAACCTCAACGTTGCACACCTGCAATATATATTCTTTCACTGTGTGAAGTTTCAGAACCCTAGGACAGAGGGTTTATACCAAAGTGCCGCGGACAAAGTGTTGTACAAACAGCCCTAATTATCTCAAAATCGTCTAAGTTCACGCCCCCGTCATTTCGACAATTTTTGGTCGATCAAACTGAAACCTCGACGTTGCACACCTGCAATATATATTCTTCCACTGTGTGAAGTTTCAGGAGCCTAGGACAAAGGCTTCACACTAAAGTGCCGCGGACAAAGTGTTGTATGATTAGCGTGACGGACGGACGGACGGACGGACGGACAGACGGACAGACGGACGGACAGAGGCAAATCCTATAAACCCCCCCGGGTTCCCCCGGTTGGGGTCTAAAAATACGCTCAAAAATTGAATTAATTCAAATAAGAATAGTATACTTAATTTACTTTTGGGTTAAATATGGTATCAAATTGGATTGAATAAGTGATTCGATTTTTGTGACATACCTGTCGTTGTCCCTCGGTGACCGTGAAATTCTGCGCTACAAGCGGAATCATTCTCGGCACAATCTGAATCGCAAACTCGACCTGAAAAAAAGGTTTATATTTGTACATTGATTTGACAAACGGATTTGAACAAATATAAATAAGATTTTTATTATAAGAATTTTGATCATACAGTTATGTTGAAATTTATTTTTGTATAGTGATGTGACAAATATTATCAAAAAATATATTGTCATTATTGGTATTTTGATCATATGTAAACAGAATGCTTTACTAGATGTTGGTTTGGTTGCTGTTGATTTGCTTGCCATGTGTATTTTATAATTGTGTATACGATATGGGTATATATACAAATAAGGCCAATTTCACATCCTAAGTCTGGACTAGTCTTCAATGTTATAACAACCTTGAACTTATTGGTCTAGACATAGGCTGTGAAATTGGCCTTAAATGGTCAAAAAGAGAGGAAAAAAAAGAAGAAAAAAGAAGAAGAATTGAACCCAACCTGCTCCAGACTCGTCTCGCCGTTCGTCACATCGAACACGAAATAATCCCTTCTTCGATTCGAACCCGCGTCGTCCTCATGGTGATAATTCAACTTCCGGTTATTAATATCCCGCTGCGTGAACGTAGTTACCTCGCGCCCTTGGTTACCACGTAGCACCAATGACCCATATTGCGGTAGGCGAGTAATAGTGTAAACAATTTCATTATCAGGTGTATTTGGGTGGGAGATTTTTAGGTAATGCCGATTAATCGCGGATCTGTGTAAATCATCCACGATTAACACTTCATTGTTGATAATCATCGGTGGTACTTCGACACCTTCGAGACTAACCCGTACAGTCACTTGGGCTTCGACTTCAGATTCAAATATCCGCGCTTTGAAATGGAAGCGATCCTGTAAATGGTTCGATCCGTCGTGTTGGTATAGGATCTTACCGATACGTATATCGCGCATTGTGAATAACGTTCGCGGTTGACCGCTTCCGGTTTGTACTATGGAACCATGCGCAGGAGTTGTTAATATTTCAAACGCTATATCCTCATCGCTCGCGTGTAAATTCGATTCGAGACTCAGATTCATAGCGCTTATAGGAACACTCATGCCTTTCTCGACGTTTAAACCGGTGTTGTTAAGGATGCGAATGTAGGGTTCCGAAGCACGGACTTCGAGAGTGCCGTTTGTTTCGAACTTACCGTCGGTGATACGGAGAACAGAGCGACCGTAGCGGGGACCGAAGTGTTTGAAGTAGATATGACCGACTTCTAGTTCGGATTGGGTGAAATTATAAAGTGAAAATGAGTGATCGCTTGCCAAAACTAAATCACCGTTTTCCATCATGTCTTTAGTGTATATAAGATTATCACTGTCATAATCAATATCCGGATCATGAAACTGAATATCATCCAGTGTCAATAATTTTCCGTGATTTCGCACTATATTGATCACTTTATGCACCGTCCGTATAGGTGGATTATCATTTTGCAGCCGTATCTCAATCTCAAACGTATCCACAAACGTATTCTCAGCGCTTGTGGCGCCACTCACGGGAACCGCGCGAAACTCAAATGAATCCTCACGCGTCTCTGAATCATCATGTAAATAATAGAGACGCTCCTGCGATATATCGACATTAGTAAAACGCGTTACATTTTGGTTTAATATTTCGCCCGATTTCGGATTAATCATCTGCAGTGAACCGTGAAGCGGATATGATGTCACACGATAACGGAACTGCCTTGTTTCGGGGGTTTCTATGAATAGATCATTTCGCGAGATTTTCCCATACGCTCCCTCACGCACCTGAATATATGATAAGATAATATAGATTTTGATTTCGTATTTCAGGCACATTTACATAATATGCATAGCTCGGGTATTACTTAACGGGTATGAACTGTAAATATATAAACGAAGAAACACAAACGAGAGACGACTGAATAATACCAGATTATTTACTTAATGTCGGCCCCGTTTAACCACTTCCTTCAGAGTACTTTACCCCGATAATTACAAAACACAACGAGTTTTTTTTTAAACTATGAAATATTAAATGTAATTGACTAACTTATTTCTGACTGACACACCTGTAGCAAATTATTTACAACCCGCGTTTCCTCCATACTCGGTTCAAATTTGACGGCGAATGTATGAATATCCGATACGTCACCTGGAATTTCCAAATCATCAATAATTATGTAAATACTCAACAATTATGTATATATGTTTCACATGTATTTGCATGTATCGAATTGTATGATTTGTCAGTATGCATTATATGTTATATGTGTGTAAAATGTAAGAAACACTCAAAAAAAAAGATAAGAACAAACCTGGGATGACTAAGCGAAATTGAAATTCATCCTCCACTGCGCTATTTGATGTGCGTTTGAGGCGGTACAATAGTTTGTTGGTGTCGACGTCGCGTTGAGTGAAGTTCATGCCCTCAATGACCTTGAGATAAGATAAGAATATACAATATAAATTGCAATTCAAATGGTTTGGATTTCAAGCTAAATGTGATAGTTTTCGCAATTTCTAAAACAGGTGATACTTTTAAATATGAAGGCCTATCATTCTAGGTAGCTGAAAGGATCAAGAAATCAAGAAACGATGAACCCAACTCGAGCATCCAAGTTGACTCAATATCAAGCGTAACTCTTATTAAGCCTTGTTTTGCTAAATAAAAAATATAACTAGAGGCTAAAGGCCTTCGATCCCCCGTGAACTGTCAATAATCATTAAATTTAGCATGGTCAGCACTGGAAAAACAAAGGCATCAGATGCAAAGCCCCGAGCCTATGCAATATATATTCTTTATTAATACTATAGGTTAATTGGAAATTGGTGATATTTTTTGTCCTTCTTACAACGTCTATCTCACAAGGTCTTTCTTACAACGTCTTTCTCACAACGACTTTCTCACAATGTCTTTCCCAAAAAGTTTTTCTTCACAACTACTTTTTCTCAACGTCTATCTCGCAACGTTTTTCTCACAACGTCTTTCTTGCAACGTCTTTCCAACAACGTCTTTCCCACAACG
>LQRL01093900.1:751-10966 GCA_001703475.1 Hydroides elegans | reverse complement strand
ATACTTTGACTTACCTGTGTCAGAGACCACATACTCGAAGATTGTCTCATCCTCCTTCACATCAGGCAAGTCCAAGTTTGCCTCGTGCTCTTTCAGAAAGCTCTCAATCTTGGATCTATGAGGGGAAATGGTCTTTACGTGTAAATATTGATTGTTAAATATCGACTCTTCACCGCTTTTTTTCAGTTCTTGTATTGATACATTATACAACAAGACTGTCCAAGGACAGTGTGCCACAACTTGCACAAGTTTTATTTACGTTGCGTAACCACAGTGAGCTGGTAAATTATGTATTCATTTTTTTTTTTTTTATTATTATTTTTTTTTTTGTATCTTTACAATTACTGACATGTTCAAATTCGATATTTAGTAAAGCTCGTTAAGTTGCAATAATACTGTACAGTAATTATTTGCAAACAGGTAAACAAATCAGTAAAACTATAATCTCTTAATTTACAGATTTATCAATTATGGGTAGGAGTAAAATATGAATATAACAATTTGTAAACAATAATAGCCTTGCAAACATATTTCCAGCAAATGAACTTCTTATATCATATTTTAAGAAAATACTCATCATTGTAGTTTAATGACCGGATCTGATAATTTGCCGACTCAATGAACATACCTACAGTGTGAACATAACTACATGTATGTATTTTTTCGAATTGGCAAATATTTTATGAATGTGTTTCCAGTACTAAATTTTGACACATATTATTATCAATTCAATTCAGTTAAATTTGACAACCAATGGTTATAAGTAATACGCTTTAATTGATTGATCATTTGAACTACAATGCAATGAAACCAGAGAAAACCCTTTTATCGCTTCATGCTGCGGATCACGTAATGTAAATAAACACAAATACGATCTTGTATTTTTGCTCACCTTCACGATGCAACTCACGCAAGCAAATTTGCAAGGATTGTTTTTAAGAAAAGTTTCATCAAATCGGTCAACAATCACGTGAGTAGTAGGTTATTTGGTAAACGTTTACTAGCTTAACAAATAAACTAATCAATAACGACAAAGTGGTCGCACAAACTCCGGTATGCTTCGCAAGCCGTGGCTAAATACTTCATATTATTAGTTTTATGAATAACTGCTGACAAAAAGGAAACAAATAATCAGAATAATTTCAATAAGATTGCTGTATTATATATAATTTATTAATATGGCGATTGCTGACCTGTCATCGAGTTCCATGAGTGCCCCAAGACTCCACATCAAACCGAAGACGAAGAGCTTGCTCAGGTGACTTGCCGGCAATACTCCCTTCTCTTCCTTGCTGGGGATAAGCCCCTCAAGTAAGTCACACGCCTGTTCATTTCACCAAAAGCAATAATTTTAATTGCAACTCAAAACAGTTAGGACGTGGCAAAAATACAACTTAGTATATTTTCAATAGTTTAAATAGATCTATGGCAGTAGCACTTTTATACTGAAACTTAAAAAATAATAAGCTGTATGGTGCTATTATTCGCCCTGTTAGTATCTCACCTGGCGAATCTGCATGCACTGGAGCACTTCCATTTTGGGTTCCAAAGCGATCTTGCAATAGGTGAACAGATCGAAAAAGACGCTATCGAACAGCGGCAACATGACATCTGCCTCCTGCATAGGCCGCTTGTTCAACCAACCCTGAAAGTGTAATAGAAAAAAAATCTGAATCTATTCATTTTAATATAATTCGCAATTAGTTGTAGAAAATATTTTATTATCATATTTCATGAGACGCCGTATCTTGTAGGAAATCGATAAACCCAATTCTGTTTATAATTTCGAATTTTGAATAATAAAGTAATGTTTTATATAGTCAATATTCATATTTATGTGCCCATAAACATCGTGAGTTTATACGCTGTCTTTAATACCCTTTGTTTTTGTAAATATACGTTTCAGAAAAAAAAGTTTAAGTTTACATTAACGAACACAGTTTTTAAAAGGAACAATTTCCTTAATGTTGACTTACATTTGTATGCTTAAAAGTTAAACAACATTAAATATGAGGATAATTCTTGACCAATAAAACCGCTTTAGCCTTGATATAATCTTGTCATATAATCAAAGACATGTATGGGCCCCTATATCTATGTATTATGAATTTTGGAATAAACACAATATATCTAGCCGTAAACATTTTATTGTACATAAAACAAACCTGCAGGATCGGTCTCCAATCCAAAACGGATGAGCTCATGAAGACCATTCCGTTTCGCGACACAGTGGCGGGCGAGGCGTTGTCAATGTTGTGCACCTCGAAGAGAATCTTGGCGTTGGGCGCCATGACGATACGATCGCCGTTGGCCAACGTCAGGGTCTTGTTGTCATCCAGCACAGAGTTGAGATTCTCGATCCAAATGGCATCGACTGGACCGTCCAGGATCAGCCACACATAGTCCGCTTTTGAAAAGAATTGTTAGTTAAATTAATACTTATACCAATGTAGTTGTATTTAATCATTGAACGCAAATATTAAACGATTAGCACAATGAGGCTATTATAAACTGTACATATAAAAAATAACAGTAAACACCGTCATGATTTAAACATATGAAGTATTAAAACACTTACTCTTTTTGATTTTGAGTGTGCGTCGCCACAGCGTAGAGAAAATGCCATCAGTCCAATCGTTGGTGGCTACATCGAGACGACCAAACATTTGCGGCGCAGTGATGGCCTTTGGATTCATGCGCATCTCGCGATGGGGTTTGCCGCAGGTGGTCATCGCTTTGAGCAGCGTGGCAATGCAGCACGACTTTCCTGCTCCACTTGGACCCAGCGTCATCATACCGTGGCGCACCAAGTTGGTCTCATACAACTATCAAAGAGTATCATATTATATCAGTAATATAGCTCAATGTGACAAATCAATATTAAATTCATTTATTATGACATTTAAAAAACCACTGCAACAATTCACACAAAAAAAAGTTGTCATTAGGTTTGCTTCACACAATTTTGTAGCAACGTGGTTGATCACTATTGATCTATATGATCATGTTATGTTTATGTCATGAGCAACGCTCGGATAGCAAACAATGACCGTACCTGAACGACTTTGAGGTTCCACGAAGGGTGGTTGACGAGCAGTTCTGAGTCGACGGCGTCCTGAATGGCCACTTGCAGCTCCTCGTACGTGGCGTTGTCGAGCTGGATGCCAGGGAACAGATCACTGATGAGCGAAAGGAAGAGCGGCTCGTCTTCGTCCACCTGTTAAACAAAAGAGAGCGTGATCCCAATAGTTCCCTTTGGTTGTTCAAGGACGCCAACGCTCTAACAAAAACACAATGCTCGTTTCCCGTCCTCAGTACTCAAGCTGAAGTTAACAATAAAATGATTATTCAGTGGCTCACCATATCTCATTTATATGAAAGTTGCGCTTCCGTCGTATAAAAGTTAAGGTTGGTTATATACAAAACCACATACCAGTTTTGAGATGTTCATGTCCCTGAGCACACGCATGACAATCGTACTCTCTGTCTCCCCGGGACGGGCACGCTTCTGCGCTCCCAACGTTCTCAATACCGACAAGATGTTACGCAAGCCGAAATCGTAGTGAACCTAAATACATTAAAATAAGTTTAAAATATAGTAAGTTACTTTTGAATCAAATATTCTGAAACGATGGCTTGTTTTGCCAAAGTTACATTCAACACTTAACGCTATACGCTGCTAATGCAGGCATATTTATGTTATGAACCTAGGATTATAGGTACGTAATGAACTCATTAGAAAGATGCAGATGAAAAGGTCCAAACAAACTGTACTATATATTATACAATACCTATAGCTAGTTAAAATCTTTGAACATAGACAAACATGATACAAAATAACTGAAAAACGTTTGAAAATAAAAGAGGCCATCAAGACCAACCTGCTTTGACAGCTGCTCTTCGCAAAGCTTGTAAAGTACGAAGAACTTCCTGGCCAAGAGAACGTTCTCTTGGAAACCGCAACTGGCAAGTTTGACACGCATAATGATCTGCCTGTCGGGCACCATCATGGCCACGGTACGGAACTGCACTTTCAGGTTCTCGGGCAACTCCTGACGACCGGCATAGCCAGGGTTCTAAAGAAATCAAATGATTCTTAATGGTTCATCTATATGACATGAAGAAAGGTTCATCTGTATGATATGAAGACATAACACTGTTTTTCTATATTTCTCTTTCTTTTCTTTGGCATGTTGACCACATTTTATTTAGTTTTTTAGGCGAGCATGCCTGGACCTATTAATGAATCGCTAGGCCAAATTCGCTAAAACTTTAAGATTTATATTTTTCAGTCACAACATGAAGCTAAAATATACCAAGTTTAAACGCAAAACCTAACTTAAACAGCCTAAAAATAGTTGTTATATATTTATACTTGTTTATAGGCCCTAGAATAAAGTAGAACCTCGTTAAACTGAACAGCTCGGGACCAGCGAAAATCGCTCGGTTTAACCGATTTTCGGTTTATTCGATAAGATTTATAAAGAAAATATAGGGCCTCGGATAGCAAAGTTTGTTCGGCTTAAACAATAAGACGGTTTATCCGTGTTCGGTTTAACGAGGTCCAACTGTATACATGTATATCAATACGCTCTATGAGTTATAAAGGAAACGTGTGCCGCAGTAGGAATGAGTGTGCCTACCATGGTGAGGAAGAGACCGAACTCGGGGTTGAGTGTAACGTGGTCGCCGTCGGTGAAGATGAACTCCTTCTTTCGCTCCTTCTTGGACGTGAGCACGATGTAGATCTGCTGGGCGGCCACTGACAACACAGGCAGCTCGATTCGGTTGAACTCATCAAAGCAACCCCATGAGCCAGACTGAGCTAGGCCTGTCAAATGAGGAACAGAAACAAATCAAGCATAACAAATCCACTGGCGTGAACTACAAACAGTATCTCTTTTTTTTATTAAGCGTGCACTGCACTAAGTAACCATATATGTATGCCACTACTTTTTAGAAGTCCCCTTTAGTTCAATCGCTAAAATACTTTAATCTGTTGTTTATTTAAATTGGTGACAATTCGGGGATAAAAGTAAAAAAAAATAGTTTCATGTTCTAGGCTAAAATAAAAAAAAATGAAATACCTTTGTAGATCCTGCCAAGACCTCTGAAGTCCATCTGATCGGAGCAGTTGAAGACGACGACGTACTTGCCGAGGGCCTTGCCCATGTCCTTGGTCGTCTCTGTCTTGCCTGTTCCAGCAGGACCCGCGGGCGCTCCACCCATCGACATGCCCAGGGCTTGGGCCAGTGTGATGTAACACCTGCAACACATGTTTGTTTTATCTACATTTGAATCGTGTACAGCTTACCTTTACCCAATAACAGAGTATTCTTACCAAAACGATGTACATGCATTAATTCATTTCTGTAATAATACGACATACAATAATTGAATATATTATCGTTTTTAATATAGCGTCCTTTCTTTATCATTGCTCAGAACGCTTCACATAAATTATTTAAAAGAAATGGCTATAACAAGTAGAACGCATTGAATATAACACTTCTTCAATTTATTGTAAAAAATATTGAACAAAGACTCTACTCCATTAATTTTTATTTTACAAAAAAAATGCATTTAACATTTTTCGCCACAACAGCCTGCTTTCGTACTCCGGTACTACCGTAATTTCTTTCTAAAGAATTTGATCACTCTAAGTTAATATTAAGGTTAACTAAGCATACGGCTAAGGTTAACATAGCAAAAGGTGAAATGAAATTATAATGCGTCATAAAATTCAATATCAGTGATAAGCTAAACTTGATATATCTATATTTGAAAGCGAAAATTGTGTTAATACTTTGTTCTGAAACTGGGTTTTCTTAAATTTTAGAGATGTAATCCGAAATTTGTTTAACAATATTACAATATTACATTTGGAAATATGAATAGTTCGGCAGTTTCATTGCAAATTGGTTAACCTATTATATTCGGGTGCGCATTATATTCAAATAATTAAGGTAATTGAAACATCATAAGGGAAATATCAGGTAGATTGTTCGTTGAAATTGGAATGTTCATCATACACACCATTTTATGCAGAAGTCAAAATTGCATATACAAGCATCAACTAAATTGGAAAAGAGAGTATAATCTGGTTTTGTATGCCCTATTTTACGCTACTGCATTAATGCATTCGGGGTCCTTTGGAGGCGACTCACTTGGTGAGTAATCCAATAAAACATAATTTATTCTGATATCCTTAATATTTCTGACAGTGACAGAAAGACGTGCAGACTGAATATTATGGAGTTCAGCATCGCGCTAAACCTAACGCGGCGGCGAATGACTACGTGTTCATGTACAGTATTTTCAAAAAGCTCGATTCACGTGTGAGTTACGCATATCGACTAAGTGCTGACCTATCAGTCAGTGGCGTGATGACGAGCCTGTCCGTGCAACCGAGGAACTCGTTCTGGTAGATGTTGTCCACGTCGGTGATTCCCACGATGCACTGATCGGTGTCCTCGCGGAAGTAGAAGCGCGCCTGTTTGAGCCACTCGAAGTCACCCGGCGTCTTGATGTGCATGCGCACCTGTACAAATCGCAAAACAAGAGAAAATACAATATTTATCAAAATGTTCAAATAAATACAGCATGTGTAAAAAATAACAAACTGACAAATGAGATGTGAATATTCTAATCGCTTGATTTAATCTTTCAAGAATCAAACTTCACCAGGTCATCGAAGATGTCGCGCTGATGCACGTGGATGGTGATGAGCGTTTCGAACTTGACTCGCTCAAACTTCTTCAGGTCCTTGGTGGTCTGGTCGATGAGCAAGTTGAGCAGGTCGAGGAAGCGCTGGTTCGTGGTTGGCATGATCTTCTTGTCGTGGCGCGCATTGCTCAGGGCTTCTTCCGCGTCACGAGTCCAGATCATCTGAATGCCTAGCAGCCCAACCTGCAATCAAGTAAAGGATAAGGTCATATACCAGGAATATAATAACGTGAAATTCACTTGGTTATTTCAGATCTTGACTATTAAACACATCCTATTCTTTCAGACAAGTAGAGCATAGGTAATTTGCATGAGTTTTTCAAGCCAATATTTAACTGAGTGAGTATATATGCATTTGGCACCTGAGCAGGGTAGTTGGCGAGGAAGGAGAGGAGCTCGAAGCTGGAGTCGTTGATGACATTGGAGGCCTCCCTGATGACGCCATGCAGCGCCTTCTGTTGCTGCATGAGCAGTTCGCCCAGCCACGCCTCCACGTTGCCGCGCGCCATCACGTGCTCCTCCAGCTGAAAGGCGCAAGAACAAGGAAAGTAGAACATGTCATACGAAATCACTTTCCCTTTTTTCATTCATTCGTTTTTCCTTCTTAAGTAAAATAAAAATCAAATAGACTAGCTAATGTCCCATTAAGGTTGTAATGCCAGAAGGAAGATAAATCCCTTCAATGATATCTTAATATACTTTGAACTCCAAAGGTGACATGTCTGGAGAGAGACGAGTCTACGCTGCATAGACAGGGGTCAGAAAAACATGCTGGTATGCTATATCAATGTCCTAACTGCCATCGATTGGGGTAAGTTAAATCCACAAACCATATGGCGAATTAGAAATCCTCATCAACGGTCTTCAAACAACTACGGTTACTCACCATGATTGTTTCGCCTTCTCTTGAGATGACACTGAGAATCCTGTCGTAGTCCTTTTCGTGGAAGCCAACCTCGTTGACGTTCTCGAAGATACTCAGCAAATGCGGCTACACAATATTACAAATAAACATGCATCATGTATCATGAACACATAAGAGTTATTTTATCAGTTTGTAATAATCATATCCGACCGAAACCTTTTACGGGGACGAAAAGTCTTTTAAAAAATGGTTTATATTGGAAATACAAAATAATGCAAACGCAATGCTTGGTATCTTAATTAATACATCACGGGTTATCCACTTGAAATAATAAATGAAGGGAAACATAAACATACTTACATATCTGAAAACAAAACCAATATCTAAGGCAACAGAAACGCTTACAAGAACAGTGCCACTTAAGCAACTGCAAAGCTGCTTTCCTCACCTGGATGGTGTGGGAGTCACTCGCCTGACCAAGGATCTCGAGTAGAGCAGGGTCAGAGATGAAGAAGAAGCGCGGGAAAATCAAGCGCTTGCCCTCTAAGTAGCTGAATTAGGAGTCAAGTCAGGTCAGAGCACGGTTTTCAATTTATATATCAAGAAACCACTAAACTTAATGAAGACTCATATTAAACCAGATTCATACGTATTTGTTAATACGTGTAGAAGAAGCCAATTTTTAAATGCAGCAACACCTACCCAGTGAGAGACTTCTGACAGACTTCCAACTGCTCGAGCAGATGAGGCAACAGCTGGCCAAGCGTCTCATCGCCAACACAGCACTGCACCACGTTGGTCACCTCGTGGGCGCGCGTCATGATCTTCACCCACGACTTGTCGATGTTCGTGAAACGCTTTGCCTCCTTTTTAAGACAACAATATCAAATTTATATACAATAAATAACATATCATATGTCGGGATTGGGTAACATCATGCTAAATTTTTGGGGAATGTTACGTATAGGATAAAGTACTAGGTCAGTCCATTAATTAAAATATTTGACATTGAAATCCGTACAATGTTTTAATTAATGGAGTTGACCGAGTATTTCAGCCGACTTAGTTTAAAGTACATTATTAAAAAATAAAGTACACTGAATATAAAGGAATGATGTCACAAGTGTAAACTAATTAAATCTAAGGAATCAACCTCAACCCTGAAAACGGAAATAGTGATAGATTCTAAGATATGTACCGAAACTTCCGGTGTATAAGCCGCACCGGTGTATAACCCGGACCTTGTGACTCTTGTAAATACGGCACATGTGTTAACAATACATTATGCTGCACCCTTAATAAATCGTTTTCGGAAAACAGTAAATTGTTCCCAATAGCCTCATATAAAGGTCTTATTTATAGTATATCAAATTAAAACTTATTCGCACAATTCTATCAATCAATCATTAGGCCTACATAATTAAACTATGATTTACATGGAAATCCAAAACAGTCAACCCGTATCAACGGATTATACACCGGTGTAAAGGTTTCAAGCTACCCCCAGTTTCAAGCTACCCCCCGGTAATCTGATACCGGTTTGAGGCTACCTCCCCGGTAATTTGAAACCGGTTTGAAGTTACCCCCACCGGTTTGAAACTACCCCCTCCCCAAATTTTTATTTTCATCATTTTTTTAAGTTTTTTATTCACACTCATATTGTAAGGTTATTTTGTATCAGATTTGTTTGCATTCATCTCCTAAACCCAGAAGGGATTGTGCGTGTCGCATGAACAAAGGATTGTGGTAGTATGATACTGATCCCAACTGATCCCCCGAGTATCCCTCATGATCACAGTTAACACATGCTTGGATGTACTTAATAATTGGTTTGCTTTAGTTTAAATAGGAAATATTACGGAAAGACATAAATAAAACGTTTTCAACCCGTAACATATATTTTCCTATTCCCAATTAACACATGTATCATAACGTTTAGCCCAATATACATAAATATATTTAGATGTTGCCAACGCGAATAATTTATTCTATTATTCTCAAATTACACCTTCATAAAAACATTTTTATCGAACAAGTACATAGAGTCATCGGAGTATAGGGGATCGGCGTCACACCTTAACGGCCCTTCTGTTAATACAACGCACACAACCCCCTTTTAGGCTTAAAGGATGAGTGCGGCACAATTTGGTATCATATTGTATTTTTACATCGATTGATAAACTATTTAATTACAAAAAATATAAAATATATTAAAATAGGAGGGGGTAGTTTCAAACCGATGGGGGTAGCTTCAAACCGGATTCAAATTACCGGGGAGGTAGCCTCAAACCGGTATCAGATTACCGGGAGGTAGCTTGAAACCGGTTTGAGATTACCGGGGAGGTAATAATTAGGGGGGTAGCTTGAAACCGTTACACCGGGAATTATAAATCATGGCTCATGTTGTCTTCATTTTCTAAGCGATTGAATACTTAGATGTAATTCCTCCAATGTACCTGAGGCAGCTGCTTTGCGATGTCGCCTCCGACGAAAACAGCCTCCAGGTACACCCATAGATTCTGCACTATCACCCAGTTTTCGATGATGTCGGAAGTATTGGACAGGTTCTGAACCCACGTTTGGATTTCTTTCTTGAAAGGGGCATTGTACCTTTAAAAGCAATT
>LQRL01093895.1:7344-17526 GCA_001703475.1 Hydroides elegans | reverse complement strand
TGTCTTTCACATATTCTTAATATAGAGGTGAGTTTATTTTTATAGCGTTTGTATTTTGTTTCAGTTTCTACATTTCTTTGTGTAATAAATAACTCATACATCATATCGCTCAAACATTGTGCGCTGTTCCAATGCCCGAGAGCTTGGTCGGTATGTTATAGCACAACATTGAAGATGGAACTAATTGTGTAATCAAGTAATCAACCTTCGAAAAAAAAACTATTTCTATTCAACTTTTACTTATTTGGTCATTTGTGTCAAGATTTATGATATAAAATACCGAGACCATCCCCTGTAGCGCTACAATTCACTACACCGAGATTTGAATTTAAAATTTAAGTTGAAAATAGAAACTAGGGTAAATTAGATCCTCGAAAATAATAAATATCAAATTGAAACTTCTTGGAAAAAATCGAAATAAAAAGTATAAATATATTTTATGTCTCCAACATGTAACTCAACACACTACATGATAACCTTTACTAAAATGAAAAAAAGTTGTTTGTCGCTACACGCTACACACCACAAACAAATAATACTTAATCTAACTTTAAAAATCAATATTGAATATCAAATTCAAACTTCTTGGAAAAAATCTAAACGAAAAATAAAAATATATTTTATGTCTCCAACGTGCCACTCAACACACTACATGCTACAACCTTTACTAAAATTGAAAAGTTGTTGTCACTACACGCTACACACCACAAACAAATAGTACTTTATCTAACTTTAAAAATCAATATTGAATATCAAATTCAAACTTCTAGGAAAAAATCTAAATAAAAAATAAGAATATATCTCATGTCTCCAACGTGCAACTCAACACACTACATGCTACAACCTTTACTAAAATTGAAAAGTTGTTTGTCGCTACGCGCTACACACTACAACTTTAGCATGTAGTGTGTAGCGACTACCGTTTTGAGTAAATATACTTGTTGACATTTGTTTTGAATTGAATTTATTTTATTTGCAACTAACATTTCTTTCTTTTCTAATGTTTGTAGTATGTAGTGTGTAGTGACTACGGTGTTCATTGATTTCTTGATTATTTATCCCTTTAGACATACCTTTCATTTTTCAAATTTGTTTGTTGTGTGTAGCGACTACCGTTTTGAGTAAATAAACTTGTTGACATTTGTTTTGAATTGAATTAAATTTATTTTAATTGCAACCAACATTTCTTTCGTTTCTAATGTTTGTGGTTTGCAGTGTGTAGCGACTAAAGATTTTAAAATATTAGTTATATATGTTTTGAATTCAATTAGATGTATTATATTTGAAGCGTGTAGCAAACAACAATTCTTGGTATTTTGATGGTTTGTAGGTTGTAGTGTAAAGCGATAACGGTTGTGATACATTATACCTATTGACATATGTTTTTAAATGAATAAGATTATTTATGTTTGAAGAATGAAGGACGTAGTGAAGCAACCAAATATTTCCAGTAGTTTTACAGATTGAAGTTTTTAGTGTGTGGCGATTACGGTTGTGATGAATTATACCTTTTGATATATGTTTTAAAATGAATAACATTAATATTATTTTGATTTTAAATTAATAGGATTGATTATATTTTAAGTATGAAGTACGTAGCGTGTAGCAACCAACCGTTCCCAGTATTTTGATAAATTGTAGTTAGAAGTGAGTAGCGATTGCGGTTGTGATGAATTATACCTTTTGACATATGTTTTTAAATTAACAAGATTAATTATATTTTCTAAAAGACATAGTCATGACATGTAGCATGTAACGATTTTGCATAAGCGTAATAATATGTCTTCGATCAAATAAAAATCTATAATTATGATCTATGTTTATTTTCAATTTATATTTGATTCAAATTGAAAAGGTATGTCTAATAAAAAGGGGTTACAAACATTAAATAATATTCAAAATGTTTCATCGGTTTACAGTTTATAGCAATAGAGTTTAGAAAACTACTTTTAGATTGGACATAGTTTATATATGTTTAATAATCGATTGTTTAACATATAGAACATTATTTTATCATTTTAATGAGAAAGAAATAAAGGTTTCAAGCAAAAAATAAAATTATGTGTATCAAATCAAATTTCAATGCAAATGTAGCGCTACAAAAAAATCATGTTGGTTTTTTATATCATATATCATGACATATATCTATTTGGTTGATTGGGATCCAGTAAAATTATTATGTTTTTTTTTTTCAGGCTAATGCAATTTTCAATAATATGCGCAAAAACACGTCCTGGCTACTGTGCTTCAGTGATTAAAAATAAATTAACAAATTAAGCGATGACATATCTAAAATATTATTTGGTTATGTTATCAATTTTCTATGTATTTTAATAATATTATATTTTTAAGTCAACTCGAATCATAAACATACAATGCTCTAAATATATGTTTATTAGGAAATACATATATATGAACAAATAAAACGACAATACACCATGTAATTATAAAAATGAAGTGGAAATTAACTCTAACATATGAACGTATGAAACGGTATTGGTAAACTATGAATGGTAATGGAACCCCTTTATAAATAGGGTAGATAGTGATCGAATTATCTATAGGGTAGACAGGTTATCTTGTGTATATATTATAAAGATCGGTATATGAGCAACTTGCCCATGTCCGTAAAATGTAATATTTATATCTAGCCGGGATACAGAGAATCCGAAATTCGTTGTCTAGAAACGCCGCCGATTCCCTTATACACGCTTTAGTTATTTTAAGATTTGATTACCGTGTGTGTATAAACATTCAGAAATAATTAATTCGCGAACTTAAGCCTTTACTGAACGACGCAGCCCCAGACGTTGTGGGCCTAAGGCGTGATTTCAAATAAACATTTCGGCTATTCTGGTCGATAACATTGATTGCCTATGTCCTAGCGAGTTGAATTTAAGGTTATATCAATGGTAATTGACGCATTAAAATGGCTGTCTTCGAGTATATTTCTCCTCGCTTATCCTGCAAAATGTTAAAACATGCCCTTAGAAAATCTGAAGGGTTTCATTGAAACCCTGAAGTTTCCTTAAAACAAGCAACAAATATTGTTATCGGGTCTTAAGTGTGGTTGGCCCTCTGTTATGGAATCGCCTCCCTAGTTATATTTAATTCATGTCTGACTACCATGTTTAACATCATAATTGGGCTAAAAGGCATATTATATTGACAAAAAATATACTTTTTGCAAACATTTATAAAACATAATGAAGTAATTTGTTATCTAAGATTTCAAATATATTTTAGAGTGTTAAATCTAACAAACTATCTTTGGGGTGAGGGGAGATGACTATATGTCAGGTTTGGTAAAAAGATTGAAGTTAGAATTTCTACATATCTTGATCGTAGTTATTCTTAAGCATAAGATTTGATTAATTTATTGGTGGGATTAATACTATCAATAAAAAAATGCTAGAATTATTTCCAAATATTTATACTATCTCAAACAATATAAACGAGAAATATTACCCTGCTAAAAAACTTTGATTTTATTTTATTTAAAGGATTAACAGTTTTGTGTAATTCATTTGATAATGTATAATCCTACTTTCAATAGATTCTACAAGATAGATTATCATATAAACAATTTCTTGTGTTTTGTTTGTTCTTAATAAACTAATGTGTTGTAAATCATGGAAATCACCCAACAGAAAAGGTGCGACTCACTCCAGGCACCAGTCATTGTCTTTTATAGACTCTTTTATACTTAAAAATATTGAATCCGCAATTTTTTCAACCTTCTTTTCTATTAAAAATTTGCAACGCAAAAATATTTTGGCATTGCATTTTCCGATTAAGATATATGAGGCCTCAAACTGAATCTGAACTTTTTGCGACGCCTTAAGTTCATCAATTTATATAAAACTATACACCAGTGGTTTATACCGGAAAATAGAGAAGCAATGCGAAGACAATCAGTCTTAGATGCGCCCACCGTCCTTGTGTGTTCTTGTTTATAAACCACAATGCAATGCAAATGTTTACAGCCACGCATATAGGTTAATAAGGCATCCATCTCTTTCGGTCTTTGGCAGCACGCTTGGCCTTCTCGAAGGTGAGGCCGGTCCATTGGGTGATGTTGTCACTTCATTGCAGTCTTGGCCTCCCTCTTCCGCGCTTGCCCTCGACCATGCCCTCAAGTAGATCTCTTTGCAGGGAGTCATGTCGCATGACATGCCCAAAAAAATGACAGCTTTCTCTTCTTTACCGTTTCTAGTAGAGACCTTTTGGTACCTGCGATACGAATCACTTCCTCGTTCGTGATGCGTCTTGTCCAGCTTATTCGCAGCATGTGCCTCAGGGTCCACATTTCGAATGCTTCCAGGCGCTGCTGTGACATTTTGCTAATGGTCCACGTCTCGACTCCATACAGCAATGTTGACCAGACATAGCATTTGATGAATCTTAGTCTTGCTGGTATAGAAATCTTAGGATTCATCATTATCGTTCGCATTTTGCAGAATGACTTTCTCGCAATTTCTATTCTTCTGCGGATCTCCTCTTCACTCTTTCCGTTTTCGGTAATCAACTCGCCAAAATACACAAATTTGCTGACTTGTTCAACCTCTTGGCCATCTAGATGGATTTTTACTTTGGGTATTTCGCTTTTTCTGCTTACTACCATGTTCTTTGTCTTTTTTATGTTCATCTTCATGCCGAAATCCTTCCCCTCTTTATTTACCCTTTCGGCCAGTATTTGAAGCTCATTCTCGTTTTCTGTTGTTATCGCTGTGTCGTCTGCGTACCTCAAATTGCTTATTCTTCTACCTCCGACTGAAACTCCCTCATCTTCACTCTCTATAGCTCTAAATATAGGCTCCGTGAATAGATTGAAAAGATATGGTGATAGCACATACCCCTGCCTCGTGCCCCTACGGATTTCGATACTTTCTGAGTTCCCTTGGTCGGTTCGTACTACTGCAGCCTGTTCCCAGTAGAGCCTGGCTATAATTCGTACGTCCTTTCCATCCATTCCAGCTAGTTTCAGTTTTTCGATCAGCTTTTCATGGTTAACTCTGTCAAACGCCTTTTCGTAGTCTATAAAGCATATATATACATCTTTCTGCTTCTCTAGATATCTCTCGTTTATCGTTCTCAGATTGAATATTCCTTCTCGTGTACCCTTTCCTTTTCTGAATCCACTCTGATTTTCACCAATTTCACGGTCAATGGCTGCGCTGTTACGGTACAGTATGATTTTCAGTAGAATTTTTGTAACGTGACTCATTAGGCTTATGGTTCGAAAGTCGGTGCAATTCACGGCTTTTGGTTTCTTGTGTAAATGGATGAATGTTGACTTTTTCATGTCCTCTGGAATATACCCGCTATCGTAGATCCTATTACATAAATCTGTGATTTTTTCTATGCCTATTTCATCTAAAGCTTGCAGCATTTCAGTCGATATTTCATCGTCTCCAGGGGCCTTGCCAGGTCGTAAGGAATTTATGGCCTTTCTGACTTCTTCTTTGAGTATAACGGGACCATCTGTGTTATCCAATTGCGGAATCCCTCCTCTATCATCTGCGAACAGTTCCTCTATGTACTCTTTCCATCGGTCTTGGATTTCCTGTTCGTCGTATAGTACCCTTCCTTCTTTGCTCGTGATGCAGCTGTTTCCAGCTCTATCGATATCTACTTTAAAACTAACATCAAGTTCGGGGTTTTATTTCGATTAAATTTAGTTTTTGCTTTATTTTTAAAGGATATTTTTTAGTTGACTATAAACAATACATTGCATTTAATAAAATAAAAATTTCTTATATTTTATAAAAATATCATTACATTTGTATATAAATATGCCTTCGTATGAGATGGCCGTGATTTATAAGTGCCTCGAAAGGGTGGGTATCTTATTATCGCCCATCCACTTCGTTTTACGAACCCGGCAATCACCTAAAAATTAGTTTTGATATGTGACAAAATATGCGACTTATTTTTTTAAATACATGTTCCTTTGTCATATTAACAAAGTTTATGTTCGATTCATCATAGAACTTGCTTTTGTCACTCCCCTTAACAATAATTAAACTTAGAATAGAAGTTACGCTCGTACAAGACTCAATGACAATCGTACGATTGGCCCTAGGGGATGTCCTCCACATTCAAGATTTACCAATAATTAACTATATATTTTTCAATGTTTGTTGGTTGTATCAAAGAAGTTATATTCCTCGTCCAATCTCATCGCTTGCATCCATTATTGTTTGGACGCGTAACTACAAAGTAAGCGTCCTGAGTCGGAAAGTAACTTTTTCTCGAAAGGTGATGAAAAGCATATTTATCGCTGTATGTCAATCATGGCACTTTCTCTATATATCCACACGGGGCAGTTTCATAAATGTCTGCTAGATTGTATACTAAATAACATCATATTACATGACGTCCAGAAGAGATCCTGTAAGTTATGATAACTATACTTTTGTTAACTTTTGGTTATCACTCACTAAATGGACGATAAAACGGGTTGTTTACAAAATTGACCAATCAGAGCTTCTTTCCGACCCAGACTTATGAATTGAACCAGGGATAGATTTTTAGGCCCCAACCCCAAATGTTGGGGGCCAATAGATTCGGGGTGTCCGTCTGTCCGTCCGTCTGTCTGTCTGTCATCGATTCTTTTCCAGGCTGTATCTTTGTAACGAATGGTCGTAGAGACCTGTGAATAGGCTCATATGAAAGGTCATGGCCTCTAAATGTGCCTTTTGACAATTTTGGCCAGATTCGGCCACCGGAAATGGCCGAATTTGGCCAAAATAGCGGTTTTTTCGAAACATGAGCTTTTCCAGGCTGTTTCTTTGCAATGGTTGGTCGTAGAGACCTGGGAATAAGCTCATATGAAAGGTCTTGGGCTGTAGATGTGCCTTTTGACAGTTTTGGCCATATTCGGCCACCGGAAATGGCCGAATTTGGCCAAAATTGCCAAAAAAGCGGTTTTTCGAAACATTAGCTTTTCCAGGCTGTTTCTTTGCAATGGTTGGTCGTAGAGACCTGGGAATAGGCTTATTAGGCCCCAACCCAAAAGTTGGGGGCCTATAGAGTTGGGGTGTCCGTCCGTCCGTCCGTCCGTCCGTCTGTCCGTCATCGCTTTCTTGTACGGGCTACAACTTTTGAATGGAAGGTCATAGAGACTTGGTTATAGGCTCAAATGAAAGGTCTTGGTCCATAGATGTGCCTTTTGACCATTTCGGTCAAAAACACCCTACCGGAAGTGGTCAAATTGGCCAAAATAGCCCAAAATAGCGGTTTTTCAAGCTTGAGCTTGTACGGGCTAGAACTTTTGAACGGAAGGTCATAGAGACTTGGTTATAGGCTCAAATGAAAGGTCTTGGTCCGTAGATGTGCCTTTTGACCATTTCGGTCAAAAGCACCCCACCGGAAATGGTCAAATTGGCCAAAATAGCCCAAAATAGCGGTTTTTCAAGACTTAGCTTGTACGGGCTAGAACTTTTGAACGGAAGGTCATAGAGACTTGGTTATATGCTCAAATGAAAGGTCTTGGTCCGTAGATGTGCCTTTTGACCATTTCGGTCAAAAACACCCTACCGGAAGTGATCAAATTGGCCGAAATAGCCCAAAATACCGGTTTTTCAAGACTTAAGCTTGTACGGGCTAGAACTTTTGAACGGAAGGTCATAGAGACTTGATTATAGGCTCGAATGAAAGGTCTTGGTCCGTAGAGTTTCCTTTTGACCATTTCGGTCAAAAACACCCCACCGGAAGTGGTCAAATTGGCCAAAATAGCCCAAAATAGCGGTTTTCCAAGATTTGAGCTTGTACGGGCTAGAACTTTGAACGGAAGGTCATAGAGACTTGGTTATAGGCTCAAATGAAAGGTCTTGGTCCGTAGATGTGCCTTTTGACCATTTCGGTCAAAAAACACCCGACCGGAAGTTGTCAAATTGGCTAAAAATAGCGGTTTTCATAGAAAATATATTTTAAATCTACAAAAACCCATACCCCTTCGAGTTTGGGGGCGGTTGGGGCCTGTTCGTGTTTCACAAATACTTCCTTGTATGAAAGGTCTTGGCCTGTAGATATGCCTTTTGACACTATCGGCTACCGGAAATTGGCCAAAAATGCCCAAAGGCCGTGATTTTCAAAAACATGGGCTTTTACGAGATAGTCAATACCCCTTCGAATCGGGGGCGGTTGGGGCCTTTTCGTGTTTCACAAATACTCCCTTGTTTAAAAGGTGTCTGTACTTATTAAAGATTAACTTTCCATATTCATGTTTCACATATTAAGATATAATATTTATTCCTCTTCTATTTGCCGTTTCATTTGTATGTTGACATTGTTTTGTTTAAAAAAAAAATAGAAAACAGCAATGTGTTCTTCGAAATTGGTTTCCTGCCCTTGTAGTTGAAACAAATCACATTCTTACTATAACATATTATAAACGTTTTTCTCAAAAACATCCACTGAAGAAGGTCGATTAAGACCGAAACCGGTCTGGACAATACAAAATGATAAATAAAAAGAGAAAAACTTCATAAAATGTCTTATTTTGTCTTATCGTGTAATAGTTATGACATATTATATATATATATATAACATATTATAAAAGAAATATCAATGTATAAAATGTGTTATAGTTAAGACCAACAAGTCATTATTCCTGTAAACATGCTTTATTATTTTAGTCGTCCAACCACTTTATTTTGTATCTGCAAGTAAATTCACCACAAACTTATAAGTAGTATGAGATATATAAAGGTTTAGATTTGTTTCATATATACAAACGGTATCATGTGCATACATCCCCATTGAAATCGAAACGATGTTTTTTGGGGGATATTTTGAGAAGGGGGAGGCCGAGTGATTTTATGTTTCTTTTTAGCTAATAGTCACTTATTATGTGTGTTTTTTTTAGGCCCCAACCCCAAAGGTAGGGGGCCTATAGATTCGGGGTGTCCGACCGTCCGTTCGTCATCGATTTTTTTTCCAGGCTGTATCTTTGTAACTGTTGGTCGTAGAGACCTGGGAATAAGCTCATATGAAAGGTCTTGGCCTGTAGATGTGCCTTTTGACAGTTTTTGCCAGATTTGGCCACCGGAAATAGCCGAATTGGCCAAAAGGTCCGAAAATAGCGGTTTTTCGAAACACGAGCTTTTCCAGGCATTAGCAGGCTTGACTATTGCAACGCGCTCTATATCGGACTACCGAAATATCTCCTTCAACGCTTACAAGCCGTGCAGAATGCTGCAGCAAGGGTGATCACCAAATGCGCAAGGGACGACAGTATCAGTGAAGCATGTAAATCCCTACATTGGCTACCTGTTGAACAGAGGGTCAGTTTCAAAATTAACACTCTTGTGTACAAGGCTTTACACGATTCGGCGCCTAATTGTGTATCAAGCTTGCTGAAAATCAAGGACTCCCGTCGGACCCTCCTTTCGTCCGACACACAACTGTTAGAACAGCCAAAGGCCAACATGAAATACGGCGAAAGAGCGGTTTCCATTGCTGGTCCTCGAGAATGGAATAAACTTCCTGTGCACATACGGACCGCGAAATCGCTCATGTCATTCAGAAAGCAACTCAAGACTCATTTGTTTCGAATTGAATATAAAAGTGTTTAAACTGTGATAAAAACTGCAACTAAGTACTGGTGGATTATAAATAATCAATTAACAAGGATATT
Organism: Hydroides elegans; assembly: GCA_001703475.1. Classification (NCBI taxonomy): domain Eukaryota; kingdom Metazoa; phylum Annelida; class Polychaeta; order Sabellida; family Serpulidae; genus Hydroides; species Hydroides elegans. The sequence goes on along the minus strand of LQRL01093895.1, from coordinate 7,883 downwards.
TTAGTATTCTATAAACTGTTGCGCTTAGTGCTATGCTAAATAAGCGCATGACAAGAACTCAATATAATAATCTTTGTAACAGATGGTCGTAGACACCTGGGAATAGGCTCATATGAAAGGTCTTGGCCTGTAGATGTGCCTTTTGACAGATTCGGCTACCGGAAATGGCAGAATTTGGCCAAAATGTTCGAAAATAGCGGTTTTTCGAAACATGAGCTTTCCAGGCTATTTCTTTGTAACGGATGGTCGTAGAGTCCAGGAAATAGGCTCATATGAAAGGTCTTGGCATGTAGATGTGCCTATTGACAGTTTTGGCCAGATTCGGCCACCTGAAATAGCCGAATTTGGCCGAAATGCCCAAAAGTTTTTCTTTTCCAAAACATGGGCATATACGAGATAGTCAATACCCCTTGGAATCGGGGGGGCGGTTGAGGCCTTTTCGTGTTTCACAGATACTTCCTTGTTTATCCTTAGAAGCCTAGATTGTTGGTAGTGGTGGCCTTTCATTGTATACTTATAGCAAAAATTACGATATTTTC
>LQRL01093867.1:13263-23376 GCA_001703475.1 Hydroides elegans | reverse complement strand
AATACGAAATGTGAATTTATCACTGAAATACAGAGATAATATCTATGAAGTGTGAAGTTTGAAGTATGAAGTGTGAATTGTTCCTGTCGGCCGTCGTATTTATCTGTATATCGTAAATGTTGTCGAAATATTGCAGGAGAGGTAATAAGCGCGCGCGACTGTATATGTATTGTCAACAGTATACCGTCACTATATTGCCTTTTCTTTCAGGTCAAAGAATTCTGCTCAGAGACCACAGCTCATGGCGTTGGAAAGATCGTTAAAGATGGAACTCCACTATGGCTTAAAATCCTATGGCTCGTCATCGTTATTTTAGTCCTATCCGGTTCCATATTTCACATGACCAACGTGATACTTGTGTATACTGAGTACCCATCCCAGGAGTACAGCTACCTCTCAGAGAGTGATCCCGAGTTTCCCTATGTTACCATATGCAATACGCAAGCAATGTCTTTGAATCATACTGCTGAATATGCCGCGAATCCGAGCACTGATTATGCCCAGTATTTGGCATACGTGGATACCCTGAGACCACAAATGGAAATATTTCATGCAAATGGAGGAGTGCATATTGACAACATCTTATTGTCGCCAAAAGGCATATTCGACAATGTCCAAGCGTCCACTGTAGAAGGGCTTGGTCATTCGCTGAAGGATTTTGTTTTGGAATGTAGCTATTTGACGGAACCGTGTGATATGGATAATGATTGGATTCATTATTTGCATGCTGATTATTTTAATTGTTACACATACATTGGTGGTGCCCGATCAAACGACTTTTTCCCTGGTCCTGCCAACGGTTTGAATCTAATACTATACATGGAAAATATAGTAAGTGGTTTCAATACATATAATAACACTTACAACACCTACTCAAATATACAAAATGCCTTCAGTGCAAGACTGGACGTCCACGGTCCCAAAACTTTACCGAATCCGGCAAAAACAGGAATAGACGCAATGCCCGGTCACAGTACATCAATTGGCCTGAAACAGTCAAAAACAAAGAAATTGGCCAAACCACATGGTGATTGTACAGAGGAGAAAAGACTAAAGGATTTAAACGAGTTTGCCTATACAACAACTGGTTGTGTAGCTACATGTCTATTGAAGTATGTTTACGATAACTGCGGTTGTGTAGTGTTATACAGTCCTGCAACGGATTCCATACAAAATGATGATTTTGATTATTGTTTACATTTATCAGATAACCCCAGCATTGCTTTAAGAGCCCTGTTGAATAACACCGGTTGCATGTCCCAGAAACGACGCGATTTCATCACGAATGACATCAAGAATACGAATTGCAATTGCAAAGAAGCATGCGATTACAAAACACATGACTTATCGGCATCACAAAGTATATGGCCTGCCTCTGTATCCGTATTCGATATGTATTACCAATACGTTGTTGACCGATCTGATTCCACAGAACTCCTCGCTTATACCCAATTAATCGATGAATTCAATGATGCGTATAATGGCGTTACGGATGGTTTCACATTCGCGAAACTGGTTGAGCAGAATTTCGCGCGAATCAATGTATATTTCGAATCGCAGGAAGTGATACAAAGGGAACAAACTGCATCTATGACGCTTTCGGATCTGTTCGCGAATATCGGTGGGACAATAGGACTGTGGGCGGGTTTGTCTGTAGTGACTTTTATGGAGTTTGTGTCGTTTTTGGTTAGTCTCTGTGCCATCATGGTTAGTAAGTGCAAAGGCAATGCGAAAACGGCTCCGATAGACAATTGAATGAACAAAATGTGGAGTGATATATGTACATTTTATATAGGTAGTCTTAAATATATGTAGTTTTTCACCTTAATATAAATGAAATATTGTGTCAGTACTATTTTGTAGCATCATATTTTGTAATTAACTATCACAGGAGTTTAAAGGTGTCTTAATGTGATTCCCATAATCAATATATCCAACTGAACTACTCAAATGAAAGCCATGATCAGATAAATTGTTTTCATTAGTCGTTGTCGTATTATTTGAATTCATGATTGAAATGTTTGAATGTTAAGATATCTTGGTATATAATTTTACCCAGAATAGTTTGGTTGATGCCATTAAATTGATATAATTGCGTCATATTTTAACTACACACATGAACTTGCTAATATAGATAAAATATGCATGCATGCTGTTCAGATGTTTATTATCATACGACACAAGCATTATACATTTTACAGAAATAAGACAAGCTTTAGCGAACAACATAAGATATACATGTGAATTTGTATTATATCTCCCCGATCGACAGGGACTGTGTGTAAGACATATGAAGTGCGTAAGACTACATGTATATGATGTTCTAATGGCCTCAAATACATGTATAAAAGTTTCTCAGTCGTTCATTTACGTACCGACTTCGACATTTATCATTTTTATTATCAACTGTCATTAGGATCTATATCAAAAAGTTCTTTCGCCGTTGGAGAACATTTTGCCGATGGAGATCACCTCACGTAATGGATTCACAGTTTTGTTGTCACAACGTCTATCGATGAAACCCGAAAGTGATTGACAATCTCTCTTGAATGATAATGACATATTTGTTCGCTTATGTTGAGAGCGGTTGGCATGTTGTCGTTTTGGAAGGGCACCCCACGACTTTTTGTTTATCAAATGTGAAAATTCAAGAATTATTTATCAAATAATCATATTTATTTATTTTTTTATATGAAAAAATGTTTCTTCGTTTTTAGATATATGAGCTCAGGTCAGTCAAATATATCTTAAAATATATCTATGAGAAAAGTAACATCAACATTTATTAAATAATTTGGCAAATTGTAAAATAAATTACTAACATTCTTGTTACCAGATGACAATTTTGACAAGTTTGTTACTAGTACACCCATTTTGGAAAGGAATGCATTTTTAGAGAACGCTGGTGAGGTGCACTTCGTTTTGTTCGGTCATCCTTGACGACGTAATGTTTCGGAAGTGCAACGGAAATGCGGGGGGAATATCCCTGTTTAGGACCCCCTAAGTGAGAGAACATTTACGTTCCCACCCATCAGCGTTTGCATTTAAGTGGTATCAAATATGTTGGTAAATGTTGTTATGACCAACACGGATAAATAGATCGATTGAAACTGATGAATGGCTAAATGAGAATAACGCGTAAATATGTAATGAAAAAAAATCTTATATCTGAGCTAAAATAAAGTCTATTGTTAAATAAACGGGATTCTAGATTGATAAAGTCAATCCTTGTCAATTCTTTCAAAATCAATAAATTAATTTTTTTTTTTCAATTTCAAATCAAATTAGATTGGCATCATACACATATGGGTATGTTTTTTAAAGAATGCTATTTATTGGAGTGATATACAGTGCTCTATAGCTTTTTAAACATATATATTTGACTTGATTGCTGTTCGAATGCAAAATCAATGCAAAAAAGTGCACTGTAAATGAGTAACCCTTTTATTAAGCGTTCGCTCCGAACATGCCAAATGAGTAACCTATTATAACCTGTCATTATGCTATTTGCAGAATAATCCTTGAGTAAATCGTGCTCCTTTTGAATAGGATATGATTGGTAACAAACCTTTGGTTAAACCAAAATAGCGTTATATGACCCTATTCATTATCCTAGATCACAAGGGAAACGCTCGGTTTATTGCTTAGCCAATTATTTTGATCCGTACTTGGATAAGCTCACTTGCTTTTGTCAAAGAGTTTAATCCAATGAGAATCACAATATTCGTGTTACTCATTTTATATCATTTAACCATGAACTCGAAAAATGCACTTAGATAAGAACCCATGAATTAAGCTTTTAAACGTGGAACGACCTTAATCTATGTGTACTCTGGATATGTTTTTTTTTCTGAAAAATAAGATATTTTGGCTGCCAATTATATATATCACCTGATTACAGTTCGCGAACCACATATAATTCGCTGAGTAAAACCCGTGGATAATCCAACCTAGAAACATGCATATAAAATACGCTGCTCAAGACAAGTCGAACATAATGGATAAACTAACCTTTTATTTAGACAAACAAACATTTTTATAAGACCATATATTCAAACAAAATAAATTCGATAAAGTTCACATTAAAATGAGTGATGCGACAGATTTAAAAGTCGACATGGAAAAACCGCCTCCCTCTCCAGCTTGGGGTAAACGTAACAATAATGAGGAAGAAAAGGAAGAAAAGGAAGAAACGAAAACAAAGCTTAAGAAAACGGTAGGTGACTTTCTATCTTGAATTTTAATTAAATCATTTATATAACGATTTCCCTGTCAAGAAATTCGATGTGATTGATTATTCAATGACGAATGATTTTTCTTTCAGATTTTATTATTTTGTTAAGGTCCGTTCAGTATGAAATTATTGCTCATATTTTATGCGCGAACAGTTTAAAAAGTGTTCACAATGAAATAGATTTACGTGCTGTGTTCAGGTCTATTTTTACAGGTTATAGCATTGCCAAAATCGATAAGTTTGATCTTTTTAATAATAATCCCTAATCAAATGAAACAATGCGCGAAACAGACGATCGCACATAGAATCTGCGAAAATAACCAGCATTATTTGTTATGTTTTAAGTACAAATGTAGCGACAGGTATTTTGGCCATTGTTTGGATTAAAAGAATATTCGCGCTCTTACTGAACACTCGGACTGCCTTGATCGCGTGTCTATTGCGCTTCTCATTATGAGCTAGAAAACCGGTAAGTTTTAACGTAAAATTAACATTAAATTTAATGTTGTGTTGTTATTTATTGCAGCAGCATGACTAAATTTGGTATTTGGCACAGATTTATATCAAAGATAATAATTCATCAATTCTTTTTTACTTATAGTTACTTTGAAAATTCACACTTTTGCGAAAAATTGAAGGGTAGTGATTTCGTGACATGTCAGGTTTTTAACCCCGAAAAGTTCTTACTGAACGGACCTTTAGATTGATAAAAGGTCCATATTCTTACGATTTGAGAAAATTTGTGATCATAAAGTGTTTATAAGTTAAGCGTGTATTCCCTCGGCATAACGCGTCGCATTCCGACGTCACATCCTACTTTGGTTTTTGGGCACCCGATGAACGTTTTTCGAACGTTTGTAGCCAAAACGACTTTGATGCAACACCTTTTCTACGTCCGTGACGAAAAAGGACGTCGGAAAAACCTTCATATCAACCAAAAATAGGGCGTCCTATCAACGACCGTGGAAATCCTACTGAGTTGGTTTAGTCAATCAATACATTAAATATATACATTGATGTCACCACACAATAGATCGTTTCCTAGCTTCTATCGTTTTATGCTGTTTTATACAATTTACACGGTCTAATCAAATTAGCTAAAAACCTGAAAACGGGACATTTTCGTTAATTCACAATGCAGTCTGGATGTGACAGGATTTAGAAATTAACAAAATGCTGATCATAGACTCTATCATAACATTTTATTTTAATTGATTTAATTTTGCGATGAAACACGCAAAAAAAATCCATGTGATTTTAATCTGAATATAGTTACACAAAGAGCCGATAAGATGATTTAAGTAAATGGGATTCGACAATTGTTGGGATTAAGCTTATATAAACGTGTTTCAGCTTTTATAAAATGCATAATAATATGTCCTGTATCTTTAGATACATAGATAAGCATATAGATTCTTTTGAAATCATGACCTGCTTTAGTAATATACATGTACCTAATGAAGCATTTTGATACTCAACATATGAATTGAATATGAGTTATATATCTATTCATACATTTTTTATAAGTTGTTTGTATCGCCCACAGGTCAAATCCTTCTGCGCAGAAACGACAGCTCATGGCGTAGGCAACGTCGTCAAAGAAGACATATTTTTGTGGACAAAAATAATCTGGCTCGTCATCGTACTCATAGTCCTAGGCGGTGTCCTATTCCATTTAACAAACGTTGTCTTAGTATACCTTGCCTATCCATCGCAGGAGAACTCACAGCTCTTAGCGGAAGACCCGAAGTTCCCGTATGTGACCATCTGTAATGCCTTTCCGCTATCGACAAATCATTCCGATACCCTGGCCCAAGATCCCAGCTCTGAGTATGCTCAGTATTTGGAGCTGATGGCAGGAATGGAAGATGATCTGTTGCAATATGAATTGGACACGGGAACAGCAATGGATGATATTCTGTTATCGCCCGGCGGTATTTTTGCCAATTTAGACCATTCCGTAATTCAGGAATTGGGACATTCGCTGAAGGATTTCGTTTTGAGTTGCAGTTATTTAGATGAAGCATGTGATATGGACAATGACTGGGAGCACTCGTTGCAAGCGGATTTCTTCAATTGTTATACCTACAAAGGAGGGGCAAGCTCAGGAAAAACAGCTAGCGGTCCCAATAATGGTCTCTCACTGATACTATACATGGAAAACCAATTTGACGGTTTGGACACGATCAATTACACTTATAACATATACTCGTCCATTCAGAATTCATTTGGCATTCGATTAGATATCCATGACGCCAAAACAATGCCGACACCTTCAGATACGGGCGTTGACATTATGCCCGGTCATAGTACGTCAATCGCTCTCAAAGAGACTAAAATCAAGAAGCTCCCTAAGCCGTGGGGTGATTGTACGGATCAAAAGAATCTCAAGAACCTTAAACGATATAAGTATTCCACGACAGCCTGCTTTATCGCATGCTTAACCGAGTATGTATATAATCGCTGTGGATGTCTTAATTACTATAGCCAGCCACCGGACGGCTTACCCGATGACTATAGGCTATGTCTTTATATAGACAACACTACAGTGACCTTGGATGACCTCAACACGAACTTCCTTTGCGTTTCGGAAGCTCATCACCACTTTGTAACGAGTCGCAAAACGCGAAATAAATGTAACTGCGATGAACCATGTCTCTATCGCACCTATGATCGATCGATTTCTGAGAATATCTGGCCAGCTTCGCTTTATCACTTGGATGCCTATTTGGAATTCGTCACGTCGCAACCGAATGCCGAGGAACTTCTGGCGTACTATGAGATGGTTGATACGTATGAGGATGCTTATCAGGGTAACACTGATGGATCGAGATTTAAGGAATTAATGTATACGAATTTCGCGCGGATCAATATCTATTTTGAGAGTCAGACTGTGTTGGAGCGAAAGCAAACGGCCTCCATGACTTTGGCTGATTTGTTCGCTAATGTGGGCGGTACCATGGGTCTATGGGCGGGGCTTTCTGTTGTGACTGTGATTGAATTGATTTCATTGGTTGTTTCGATTTCGGGAATCTTGATTCAAAAGTGTAGAGATAGGAAAAAGGGGAAAGTAGAAGGCACTGAGAGTTCTGCAGCACTTTGAAAACAGTGGATTTCTATTTTTTTTTAAATAGTTGGTTATAAACAGGATTAATTGCTATGAAGATTGAAATAAAACCAGAATCTGAGCAACAAATTAAAAATTCAATCAGTAATGATTTATTTTAAATTCGCATAAAAACTGCATTTATAATATTGCTATGAAAGATATCAGGTGAATCAACAAGAATCTATAAATGATACCCAAAAGTGATTGCAAGATATTTCAGTGAGGTATTGATTTTCTTGAAATTAAATAAATAGCATTATTAAGAGTTGCATATTTACGTATTGTTAGCAAAATGGTTACATGTTATAACATGTATAAAATGTTTTAAAAATGTTTATGACACTTTAAGTATACATGTGTAATAAAACATATTGAAACAAAAACTTGTTTACCATATTGGTGCCGTTAAGCTATAATTTCGATGAACAAAAATTCGTGGCAATTGCTTCAAAAGTCTTCGCGATCAATGAACCCTTGTTGAGACTAAAATTGCTTCTGGCAAATACTTCAAGAATGAAACAGCATATTAATAGTAAACGACTGTCTGATTATATTTGAAGGAAGAGGTTGATCCATTTGCAACCAGCTGTAGGATTCTCAAAGTGAAACATAACCTTGATATTGACATTATCACGAGGTAAATCAATATACAAAACATTGATAGGACGTTCGATATTGTGGCATGCATGATCGTTTAACTGGCGTTAATTTACGTCTCGTACGAAAGAGCAATGTTTCTACAACATGCCGACGAAGTCGGGGCGTAAGAAAGACGTTCATTCGGCGTCGGGACTTACAACTAAAACGTCTGGAACACCGGTCTTCGTATGTACTCAAGTGAGAACGTCGTTACGAAAAGGTGATGTGATCTTTACCGAGTGGGAATTCGGACACAACCAACTCAACGTTGTTTTGTAAATGATCTTAAGAGCATCTAACAAGCTGCTCCCCAAAATCTCTTAATTTTCGCCATACATTTTGAGAATAGTTGTTTCGAAATTGATCAAGCATCTTGCAATTGTCTAACAAAATATTATTTGCAAGATATTATAGGTAGTTTGGTTATATTCAACATTTCAATTGTCAAAAAAGGTGTTCTAGGCTGGCTAGAAAAGGAGAAACAGTCCAGCTGGCTTGGAAAAGTGAACATATCTTTTTGGAGGGCCACTCAACGATTTATTCGGACAAATGTTTATTCTTGTAGCAGCTCTTCCTTGCTTGCAACTTTTTCAGAACAGAATAAAGATTTTTTTTGAAAAATTTAATTTACTCTAGAATTAGGTTTGTAAGTACATAAACCAATGCACCTATATCTAATTTTAGTCTTTGTAAACGAATCTGCGATAGAATAACCTCATACACATTTGATTTCTTGAAATCTTTATTCTGGTAGGAGATTGTAAATTTGCTTGCAATGCCTTTTCTGCGTTGCTTGCTTGGAACTTCAGAATAAACATTTTGATGAATATAAGAAAAAATCAATCGTTGAGTGCCCTCGTTTTTGCAAAAAGTTAATGTTCAAAAACCATCAGTTTATTGTCGTTCATAATTATAATGTTGTTTTAAGGTGATTTTACCACTTTTTGAAAAATATGTCATGGGGTGCTTTTCTTATCAGCCTTCTAAAGACAGTGTCACCCTCATCTGCATCATCGATATGCAAGTCGCGTTCACGCTAACGAAAAAAGCTCGAAAACAAACACTAAACCCGAAAGCCACTTTTGGGTAAAAACATAGCAATCTATCCCCTCTGTTCAAGCAAAATTGTAGGATATTTTTTTGCGTGAACACGCCTTCAAATATTTTATGCCTCATATACCAAATAGTGATCGCTGTGCATGTTTTGCAGGCGTCTCCTTTCTGCGATCTTTAAATCAATTGAAAAAAAAAACACAACTTATGACACCTTTTAGAATAGAATTATCGCATCAGAACCTAATAACTGTTCATAATTAAGGAACATTGTATGTTGTTCACAATCTTGACCTATTGTGCCTCGGGATGCAGCTTTCGAATAGAATCTACAATAAACATAAGATAAATAGCTCTACGAAGTTAATCCATTAATTGAAGCATTGGAAAGTGTCTAGGCACAGTTCCTTTAATCTGATTTCGGTTTATACCTTCCGTTTTTAATATGTTATGTAAAACAGTCTAAAAGAAAAAACCTCATTTTTGGTGCCAAAATTGCAATTTCATTACACTGAGACTAAACATGAATAATGGTGCGGTCGGCGGCTCTTTGCGTCTGCGTCTGCGGAATTTTAATTGGTATAATGGTATGTTCAGCGGGTCTTTGCGTCTGCGTCTCCGGAATTTAAATTGGTATAAAACATACTAAATCCAGCGGTATTAATTCCGAAGGGATTACTATGTTTTATATCGATTTGAATTCCGCAGACGCAGACGCAAAGAGCCGCTGACCGCACCATAACGAAGTAATATCACTGCAATTAGATATAAATATTATTCCAAACAAAAGAAAACAGTGCAACATATTTAACTTTGTCCTTACCTTTATAACATACAAAACCGCCATATACATGTACATGAATATCCACATTAAATAAAAATCTGGTTTTTCATATGTTAATATTTCTGGCGATACTAATGAAAATCACAACAAACAAATGAGTACTATTGTAAAAAAGAGCAAATCAAAACAAGTTCAAAGATCACTTTTACTTGGTGTGTCTTTGCATGTAGACTTCTTTATACTCATGAGCATAACATGTTAAAATGAACAATAAAATTGTTCTTATAAAATGAC
>LQRL01093863.1:10921-21768 GCA_001703475.1 Hydroides elegans | reverse complement strand
CTGTCTCTCTCTGTCTCTCTTTCTCTCTCTCTCTCTCTCTCTCTCTCTCTCTCTCTATAGAGCACTGTCTAGGTTTCTCCGTGCGTCTGTACCTCAGTGGAAATTATCAATGGCTTTTTTCATGGATGATTCTTCTTTATAGATTTGTCTAAAGTACGTTTTGATCCAAAAACCAAAAATAATCCATAGTACAGGCCTCGTTCGAAAGAAAAGAGTTTTCCCTAAAAAATGTTGAAGTTTGAAATGGAGGAATACTCCTTTGAAGACAAAAGCTACACTGAATACACGGCTTGAGTATCGCGATAATCATATTAAACATCAATATGATGGTACTTACAGGCAAACTAGACTTCTACTGCTGCAGCATGACCCCAGTTTATCAAAAGCAAACAAGGTGCTTCCAACAACGAATTTATCATTTTTGCTATCTTTGATAGTTGATGTACAAAACTTTGGTTATGCTTCCAACATAAAAACATAAACCTAGCTAAACTATCTAAATTATTTACATTGTGCATAAAAAGTGTACCGAGTACAAACATTTGCCAATCAGGCCAAAAAAGTTTCCACCCAAAAAGTTTCCGCCCATAAAATTTCTACAAATGACAACATGGGACAAAAAGTTTGCGCCCAAAAAGTTTCCACCCCTAAAATTGCCAAAACTGTCACATCATGATCATCCAAAAAGTTTCTCCCCGAGGGCAATGACATGGTTTTCTAGTGTTATACAAAATATACTCTCATTTAACTTGTGATCGAAGTTGAATCCAATATAAAATTGTTTTCGGAAAGCAATAAACAGGAGAGTTTATTGTTACAGCTTTTTGTGTAACTCTTAATTACACTCACATCCGTAACGCGAACGAGGTAATAAAGTTACCCGAGTTATTACCTTTGAATATTGCCAATATGGTTCATTATCTAGCGCGCCTCTGATTTTTACAACAAAATGCGCCTATTCGCCTCATTGACACCGATCAATACGCTAGCTGACACTTATCTCAAGCCTTTTTATCTGAAACACCTCATTCTAGGCTACACAGAAAAAAAAATCGATAAAGCGTCCGAATACCACAAAGCGTTTGCCGAATATAAAGCCACAGCGTGCGAGTAGGCTTGCTTTGTGCTGCAGGTTATTTCCAAAGGGAATTAACCAGAGAGGTAGTCCTTCGTCTTCTGCTAAACAGGTTCAACGTTCTTATAGACTCTTATCATTTATTCGTTTGGCAAACTCAACGTGTTCCGACCGATTCGAATTACAACAACGTTTTTATTTACCCATTTGTTTCATGGGGAAGATTCCTTATGTTGGGTTGATTATTGAATTCCTTGAGCTTTATTGCAACCTTTATTCCTGAGAAACGAATTGTGACCGGTTTGAGCTAGAACGGGCTAACGATTACATGGCTAGCCTATATCAGGAACTTATTGTTTTGGTTAACAAACGGGTTCCTCTCTTTTAAAGCTCCCGCAACTTTGATTCATAGGAACCAGAAGTTACCGGTTCGAGCTAAAACGGATCAGGAACAAAATGTTTTGGTTAACAAACGGGTTCCTCTATAACAACTACCACAATAGTTGTTCCTTTGAAACCAGTTCCTACCAATTTGAAAACATGTTTATAAGTAAATCGTTACTTTAGGAACAAAAGGTTCGGTTTTTAAACAGATTCCTCTATTTCAATACTTTCACATCATTTATTCCGTGGAAACCAGTTGTAACCGGATTAAGCTAAAACGGGTTATATCGTTATATCAGGAACAAATAGTTTTGGTTGGAATCTTCAAAGATCTTAACTTTATTTCTAGGAAACGGTACATAGGGTATCCGCCCAAAAAGTCTCCGGCCAAAAAGTTTCCGGCCATAAAGTCTCGAAAAGTGACAGCATGTGCCAAAAAGTCTCCAACCAAATGTTTCAAAAATGTTGGTCTTGGGGTCAATAATTTTTGGTTCTTACAACGAAATAATTCTAAGATAAGACACAAGAATAAAATGGTTGAACAGTTAATACTCTTTATATCTGGAAACTTGATGGCCGGATCAAATTTGGTTTGAGACTTTTTGGCACATGCTGTCACTTTTGGAGACTTTATGGCCGGAAACTTTTTGGCCGGAGACTTTTTGACCCGGATTCCTAGGAAACAGTTGTTATAAAACTAAAAACGGACCTATGATTCAATCGTTATCTCAGGAACGAATTGTTTTAGTTTACAACTAGATTTTTCTCCATTTCAATGATCTCATATCCTTTGTTTCATAGAAACCGGATGGGAAGGATTCAACCTGAATGGGTATATGAATTACTCAAGAAAAAATTTGCTTCTTGTTTGCTTCTCAACAGAATACGGGATAATCTAATACATTTACAGGCTTACTTATCTTATAGTTACTGCTATCTAGGGAAATATACCTCCCAATGTACTATTGTCAATAGGTGGTATTTGCAAATCTAAGACAAAGACCTTATGCTCAAGGTTTACCTTGGATTAATGATGGTTTATCTGTTACACGCACTCTGATTAAATAGAACAGGGCATATTTTTTTGGTAATTACGATATATTTGCCAAATATTTATTTACTAACAGATTTGTAATAAATGCAGAAGTTTTAAATATCTAACTTTATTTTTTGCGAAGTCCGTTGATAAGGTGTCAAAAATAAAACACACAGTGACAGGTCAACAATAATTCATTCAGACAAATGTTTTTGGTGTTCAGATGATTGAACAAAGAAGACGACATTCAAAACCCCCTTAAATTTATCTTTTCAGATTATCGTCAGTTTACTGATCTGATGATGCCAGATTAGGCATGATTTGCTGCCATCGTCAAAACGAAAACATGATTTAATGCGCAGTCGTATTACAAGTATCAATTGTATAGCATTGCCTTTTGTAACTTATGTAATAATATATTCAATAAAGAAAATAAATGTATATGAACTAGCAAAAATACAAAATCCAATCGACGAAAATGTGCACATTGCTTCAAAAATGAAAGATCAAAGGAGACATTACTCAAGAATTCATTTGGTATTACAATGAAACAAAATCGTTACTTACCCTTGTCATGTTTTCTATTGACGTCGGCAGACTGGGAAGCTTGACGTCCCCCATGCTTGAAGAAAGTGTACTCTTTTCTAGCCTGTAACATCATTGAGATAAAATGCGTTTAGAGAAAAAGGTAATACCAGACAATGTTAAAATACAAGTCACAAGTCCACCAATAAGGTTGTCTTTAATGGCACCGGTGATTGGGGGAAACTAAAATGAAACAAAAACATAATATGCCCTTTCGAACCAATGAATACATGATTGAACACTTAGAATAATGCAAGAAATAAATGCCTATTTATTATTGTCGCTAAATCCCCAAAACCGTAAAGTAATGAATAAATGTTTTTAAGATTCGTATGTTATATGAATTGTTTTTTTTTTGTTTGTTTTAAGATTTTACATAACATTGGTTTGCGAAGCTTAGGAATAAAAATGATGATATGATAAAATTGCTATTAGAAAATGATATACAAAATATATAAAACAGGTCCAAACATCGAGCCCTATGGTACACCTTCAGTCAGGGATGTTTTGACTTTAATGCCATTTAAATCACACAGAGAGTGGGTTGAAGGATTGTCTGGTACTTTCTTTTTTTCAGAGCATTTTCCAAGTCTATATAGACCTTAGTTTGGGATTTCCAAGGTAGGATGCTCTATCGAAAGAAACGCCAAAGCGAATTAACACAATCGCCATAATATATCTCTTGCTTAGCGAATCAATTTATCGCTTTGCATTTCGCACTGCAAACGAAACGTATTTTTAAGACTGTGTCAAGTATTGTCTTACAACGAAGTTTCTACATTTAAGAAAGGCCAAATGTTTCTGTATATGAAAATTAGATAAAAGCTGAGAACTGCATTTCCTTTGTTTTAAAATTGCAAACCCAAAAAAAAAATAAAAATAACAACAGTAATTTTTTACACATGCTAAATGCATAATTGATCGAACTAAGAATCGTTCTCGAATTTATTAATGATTCGATTAAGCAAATAATTTAGCAGAGAAGCAGTGACATCGATAGACATAGCCAGCTGTGAATTATAAATCACTTCCCAGTACACTATCAAATATGTCAATTAAATTAACCACACTACAATATGTATTTTATTATTCTGTACATATGACATAATTGTTTCCATTTAATTTAATCATTTGATAATTTGAATCAATAAACCGAACAGTAAATGTGAAATCGTCAATGAACTTAGTCAAACGGTTTATAAGAAATAATAATTTCTCACAACATTATACAAATTATTATGAAAATTAAAACCAGCGCACTACATTATATATTTATATTGCATATAACCGTTCCCATGTATAGTAAAGGCTTTAGAAACTATAATGACAGCATAAATTCTTTAACTCGAGGTACTCAGAAGTTTAGATTTATTTCGAGTTATCCCGAGTTCAAGTTAACTGTGGATTCGTAAGATTTATATATGAAATATGGGACTTCACTTCGTTAACTAGGTTCTACTGTATCCAAAATGTTATATGCTCCGGTTATTTGTATTTGGTACTTGTGTTGAGGAAAAAATTGAGGGGAAAAATTACACTTTTTGACTTCTATGTTCGAATTCATTTTAAATACTTATCTAATCATATTAAATGGATCACGAAACACGAGATACTTTTCATTCTAATTATTTAATCACTCGAAAGAGGTCAGAATTATGCTCAAAAGAAGCATATTTGCATAATATAATTAATATTATACGTTCGGACTTATGCTACTCTTATGCTTATTCAATCAAATAAAATTATAAACGGATTTAACTGAAACTGTTTTACTGCGTCAAGCCAGAGGGCAATATAAGTTTATATTGTGGTCACATACATTCAAGTTTCTTTAAAACAATGGCAGTATGTTTTTTATACAACTTTTTGTATCACAAAAATAATAAATAAATGGGAAACAAAGATTTAGCGGTCTAGTTGAGCATCGAATGAATAATAATTGATTCAGTTATAATATTCTTTATAACCCAAATAAGTATGACTGAGGGTGAAGTGTGAAGAAATTGACAGTTATTTTACTATTGGTACATTACGCTATTTAAGTAAGATACTTCCAACTTATTCATAAAATGTTTAGCATGAGATCATGTACATATGTACGATTAGATATCTATTCATGTTCCCTGGAGATAGCATTAACACCACCACAATGAGTTAGTAAGCTATAATTACGGACAATTAGTGACCAGATCAAATCGCCACTGGTCACCTACATGAGTTAACGTCCCTTACTTAGAAGATTTGTAATCAAACTGTACTCATGTCTATTCAAACCAAGGTTACTGCTTGAGAGTATAGGTATTGCTTCATCATTAACCTTCCCTAACTATTCAAGTTCTAATTATTGCCTTCTTAGCGTATGTTTTGATTAATATTTACAATTGCGAAAACTAAGCTTAACACTAATAATCTTGCTTTTACTTTTGTGCAATATTTTAACTAGAAATCTACTAGATTTTCCGAACAAAAACAATCGCTTTACTTTTAAACACAGTAGTGCTACCCTTCGTTTTATTATATATCGCTTATGTCGAAATATAAATCTCGTTTTATTCATGAAAACTAATTGTTGAACCAATACCAATAAAAGTGATGTCTCAAAATCTTGTCCATTAAGTCATGAATTGACCAGAAGGCCGCAAATTATCAAGAGAAAAAAAAACGTGAATATACAAAAACGGTAGTGGCTAATTGACTTGATGTAGCGAATTGGCATTAGTGCAAATTTATCAAAACACGAATTGTCAAGTCACCTTATGCAATATTTACAGTGAGCATGCAGTAACATACCGATCCCAATCTTTAACAAATAGGGTCAGTGAAACTGACTAAGTCCCCCGCCGTTCCCATCCGTGCAACGGCATTTTAAGTCACACGACCGAGTTCCCTGGCTTATAATGAAACATACCCGACTATTTCATTCGAAGGCCTTTTCATAGCTTGTAGAGAGTAAATAATCTTAGTTAAGTACCTTGGTATTGGTTTGATTGGGTTGAAATTCCTCATTTTGACCAAGTCGAACGACCCCAATTTTGGTCGCACGACGAAACCAATACCCAGGTGCACAACTTCAATAAATATTCTTTCATTGTAGAAAGTTTAATTCGATTCTGCCCCGTAGTTGTGGAGTTCGGTCGCGGAATAGCAAACTCCAAATTTCGTTGAAATTTCTCATTTTTGACCAAGTCGTACGACCCCAATTTTGGTCGCACAACGAAACCAATACCCAAGTGCACAACTTCAATATATATTCTTTCATTGTAGAAAGTTTCATTCGATTCTGCGTAGTAGTTGTGGAGTTCGGTCGCGGAATAGCAAACTCCAAATTGTGTTGAAATTCCTCATTTTTGATCAAGTCGTACGACCCCAATTTTGGTCGCACGACGAAACCAATACCCAGGTGCACAACTTTAATATATATTCTTTCATTGTAGAAAGTTTCATTCGATTCTGCCCAGTAGTTTTGGAGTTCGGTCGCGGAATAGAAAAAAAGTTGACAGACGGACGGACCCGGATCCAATAGTCCCCCGCTAGCGCGCTACGCGGCGGGCGGTGGACTAAAGATTTACCGCTGACACATGCAAGGTGAATTAATAACGTAAAGAATAGTTATACAAAGTATCTAAACATACAATCCCTTGTCCTTGTAAAATTCTACTCCGAGCTCAAGAGAACGCCAAACGCTAAAACCTATTTGTAATATTGCAAGGAACAATAAGATTTCATTTCAATATAGATTTACACAACATTACATCAAGTAAAATCAAAGCAAATAGTTCGATATATTGACTTATATATTGGTTTAAATGTTTTATAAGCTACATGTCTTTTTCAGTTAAATTCATTGACGATATTACAAATATTCTTCTATATCATACCAATATTCTAAATAATAAAGCATAATTTATAAACCAGCGGCTATAAAACACCAGCTACATAAAGAAACTGTCCCCTATAATGTTATTTAAATAGCAATGCATCGAACAAAACAGATGACTGATCACCCGTATTCTACAACTTAGCCGATCATAGAACTAGCTCTCAACCTAAGCTCAAATATATGCATGCCAATAACCTAATGTTTTTGCGACCAAACTGTTAATTTAATACACAAGTCTATTGATTTAATGACTACGCTGACAGATTCAGAAATAGGTGAGATTACTTGATTTGCATTTATTCAGAGACAGTTTCTCATAAGTTCCTTAATCAATAACAAGAAGTACAATAAAATGGTATTTCATAAGTAACTTTCAGTCAAAACCTACATTCCACCATGAAAATTGTACATAAAAACATAATTTTATGTGATATTCAGCACCGGCTTGTTGAATTTTCAAACATACTATTTGAAATAATGTTCCTTTTCTTTGTTTATCAATCAATATATGCTTTCGATGTTCTTCGATGAGTTAAAATTGTATTAATAGTACTATCCAATATCCTTTTCGAATTTATAAGCTTGCAAATACACTACCTAAACACATGCTTTTAAGTACTGGTAGAGTTCTTCACTGTGCATTGAACGCTAAACAAACAAACCAATGTGCTTGGCAAAGCCACTTTGCTTCACATCAGTGTTACACGTGAACGGGTCGATAAAGGCTTGTGTTGCTTCAACAAAGCACACAAGCATAAGAGGCTTTATCATAGTGTGTGAGTTCACGATCAATACTTTGCCAACGAGTCGCAGGCGGTATAAACCGGTTTGCTGGGTAACACCAGCGTGTAATGGTAGAGTCGTACAAACATAGCTCGCTTTAGAAGAAACACCCAAAGCATTTAATGTACCATATTACGACATCGTATTCCGTTATAAATACTGTATATGTATTTATCGTTTAGTTTTACTAACACAATTTACATAAAATAGATTGACAAGTAAACAATGCTTCAATGTAAACCAAGACCAAAAGCATACCATGTTTATAAACAAATGAGCGTGAACAAGAATCCCAATGACATTTAGCTATACAGAAGCTTTAGATTTAATTTCAAGAAAGAGCATTTGTATATTTGGAAACGACAAGCAATCAAGGAATTTGGTAATTTCGAATTCTAAGCATAATGTTTTTGAGTCATACAAATAGATATTGAATCTTCGAAGCACTCCGGCATTACATGCTATGATCTTCTTATATTTCTCATACAAAACTAAAATTATTGTGTTTAATTAACTTGGAAAAACAAGTTTGAGTAAAGCGTTTCGAATTATATTTATTTTATTATTGACTCTAATCGTGATGAACAAAAAGCATTAATGTAACAATACAATGAACAGCTTAATAGCATCAAGGTGAAGGTATAGGGGTAATAAGATAATTTATCTTGCCCAATGCAATGCTTATACCCCATATTCAAGGATATCTCGAAACGCTTCTTAAGTGATTATATACTTAAATGCATGTTTACTTACAAGGCTAACCGTGTGTTGCATGTTTATACTATAGCCACTCACTCTGGTGTTTGTATTTAATAGTTTCCTCACATGTGGTATATGATTGTAAGATTTCGATATTTGAAGGTTTCTATGTACTGTAAAAATGGTAATAAGATAAGATTATGTAATTAAATTTTGGTTACAATAAGTTGAGAAGGTTCGTAAATTTATCATGTTAACTTACTGAAGCTAGTTCATCTGCTAATGTGCACTGCATGATTTAAATGTATGGGTTTATAGCGTATGGAAAGAGTTTTAAGTGTTTTTGTTCAGTTAAAAATTGCATGTTTTAATAAGGAAATAAGAATGTATTGGTTTTAGATCACTGTATGAAAGATAAGTATATCTGTTTAAGAGAAGTATAACTGTTAAGTTATTATAAATATATCGTAGAACGAATATTATATAATCATTTTCAATCACGAAAAATAGGCCTTAAAAGGCAGGAGGTTTTATTATTGTATCAACAATGAAGATAATAATCTATATATAGTCACGAGAATTAAGAACATCGAAAATGATTAAATACATAAATCTATTAATTTGTCAGTGACGGATAGTAAGATATTTCTTAACTAAGCTAAATGTACCAGACATACGAGCAATTGCCAATAACTTCTGCAGACGAACAATTGCCAATAATTACCGACACCGCATTTACGACTATGATGATAACAATTTTAGTGAAGCACTGCCTTTGAAGCAGTGGGTATTTTGCGTCATAGCAAACGAATGTAAAACAAACCTGCCCAAGGACAGAGTATCGAAATGATGTTTAAAAATGTTGTTTTCGCACCGGTACATGCTAAGAAAAAAATGTTTATCCCATCTAGAACCAAAGAAATAAATTTCTATATACCAAATATTTTCTATAGCTGATATAGACATTATTTTTTATGAAAATAAAAATCAATCAACGCTTCAATAAATATTTGAGGTTCAACTAACTTGTTCGTCAACTCATAAACAATAATAATGGTACATACTGAAAAAGAGAGCGTGACTAATATATATTGAAAGTACTTCCTGATATATATTTTCCCCTTGTGTTCATAAATATACAATGTATATTGAAAACGACCTTTAGTCATAAGCTAATCAGTTGACAAACTGATATTTTTGTAGCGCTCATATGTTAATACATCACAAATAATTTGAATATTCCAGATTTCGTAGTATAGATGTGGTTGAAAATACTTTGTTGTTTCAATAAGGTGATTACTGGGTGCCCGAAAATGTTGTGTGTGTGTTAAGTTCCTTGATCGGGTTCAGAGTGACAATGCTATCGAATCGAAATGTATGAAGAATATATGTCGAGTCAATTTGACAGTGCTGAAATGTCTGAAGAAATAGTCTTACCTTAAACTTTGAAACCCTGCCTATTTCACTTTTTAAAAATACTTTTAACCTGAGAACAAACAATTTCTTGCACATGCACATCAAATGCACATCAAAATGATATAAAGACAAAACTTCATCAACATCAAGCATCATATGACTACCTACAATGATAGTGATATAGAAGCCAAGAAGTACAGCAATAAAGGAACTAAGATGACCTTTATTTATAATAAATGAAAAACCTACCCTATCTTCTCTGGCTGACCGGTCAACTTCACATAAAGGCACTTGAAGTACACTAAACCATTCTCGATAATTTGCAGGTCACAAGTTCTTTACCAAATGCATTATGAGCGCATTTATAGTCTAATACCGGCACAGGCAAATATACAACGCTGATAGATTCAGATAGTTATCTCTACGCTTGTAAAACTGCAAGTTACGCTTATATAAAAACAAAACAGTGTGATGCTGTGGTAACCTCAAGCCACAGACTATTGATCGCTACTAAGTCGCCTGTGTGGTGAGTGTGTGTGTTTGGGCAAATAGATGTGCATTTATTATAAATGTCCACCCTTTTTGATGTGAAGTAAGAATCGTTACATTCGCTTAAAACATTGTCAAGTTGTATAGATAACAGTTGCACGTTGGGTCAGTATTTATATACACATAAGCTATGTATAGTAAAGGAATAACGTGTGCATATATTAAAAGGGAAACGCACTCGGTCGCAATATGATTTATTGTAATATATTCTTAAGCTATAATTGAAGTTAATTGTATTAATGTATACAAAATATTAAACAGCTACAAATAGAATATCGGAATCATGTAATTCATAGTGTATTACAATAATATGGGATTGTATATGCGTAAACATTGTTAATGATTTATAACGATCATAAATCAATGCAACAAAGTGTATTATCGACATAACTTGTTTTATCAAATGTATTTCAAAGTGTCACGGGATTGAGGAATCATAT